>JAQFXT010000424.1:0-38561 GCA_034683725.1 Strigamia crassipes
TTCAATCGAGAATTCACTTTTAAAAGTCACTTCTTTAAGTCATTTAAGGAGAAGACAATTCACCTTCTCGAGATTGATTGCACCTACTGACTAATGCTTATATTCGCATCAATAAAGCTGCTTGCGCATAGCCAATCAGAATCATTCAACTCTTGCCGACCGTAATACTTACTGTTGATCTTTTACAGGATCAGGAAGGTTTTCCGGCAATAAATCAATGAGGTTATTCAACACTTTGAAGAGATTTGATGTTTTTGGTGAAGTAGGTAGTTTTTGAATTCCGTGAATAGTTGCCAATCCACACGCAATGCTCCTACAGTAACAGTACACCACCATTATGCTTCTTATTATTGATGAGTTATTTTGATTATTTACTTCCAAACTGTCTTTGTTTTGGCCAGTTTCAAATCCACTGTCTGTCCTTTGATAAAGTTATAACAAAAGCCGTTGTTAAATACTCCCAGCAGAGTTGGAGAGTAATTTGTTTGTGCTATTAACTTGATGGTTGAAAGATAAAATAGTTTAATTTTGTTATCAATAATGTTTCTAATCTTATGTAATTGTAAACACTAACTTGGTTTGCTAAAATCTCAGCTTCGCGGTCCACAAAAGGCGACATTTCGGGTTTGTAAATCCGAATAACTACCGCGTCGCTCGAGTCTTTGTCTTGGTGACATTTTATCAGTGTATTTACTTTGCCTTTGGTGTAAAACTAATAATGTTGAAGAAGAAAATAAATGTTTTTTTTTTGTTTTTGTTTTTTTAGTAAATTACTTACCGTTATTTGGATTTTTCCAGGTTCCCATTTTGGTCTCACAAGTTTCATCAAGTTTCTTATTCCAATCAAAGGTTCCTTGACAGATACATCCAAGTTGAACTTCATTTTGGCTTGTGGAGAAAAAGAAGGTACGGGCAATTTTTATCGCAACTTGAATTTTCTCGAATATTAAATTTCAAGTTACTGATAAAAACTTTTACTGATAACATTTTAACCGTGGCGAAATCGGATGTTTTAATTTCAGAATCAAATTAATTTCAAATCATTGACTGGTTTTGGATTGGATCGAAGAAACGAGCGTAATTACTTCTCACGGGTAATTTCTAGATCGCACAAATTCCATTACACCAGTAACATCATTTATTTGTTATTCATACAATTAATAATTTGCTTCATACACGAAATCAATAAATTCCAACCGTGCTATCATTATTATTTATAAATTTGTAACTTTATCGGGTGTGCAATTCAAATAACGTTATCAAATTTCTGTTTAACTTGGTATTTATTATAATATTGTTACTTAACCATATTTGGTAACCTCCATTAATCATTACATATCAAAGCCATAAATCCGAGGATAAAATATTTTTCTTTCCAAGAGTAAAATCTGTTTCCAGCAAAGTAAAACAAATAAATTGATAAGAAAAAATATGATTCAGAGGTTTGTGCTTCAAAACTCAAATATTTAATAATGGTTATCAGCAATGAGATTACAAAGGCACACCATAATAAGCTGCTTTGTACTCTCTCTCTTTCTTTCTTTCTTTCTCCAAAATGCAGTCTACAGCTGTGTATATACTCTTTCTCTACACTTTACTTAAAACTACCAAAGTGGCTTCAATAGCACATATAGAAAAAGGAGTTTACAACAACATAGTAATTGGTGTTTCAGTTAGAATTGATAATAACAGGATGGTTGATATAGTAACAAATCTGCAGGTAAATCGTGTTTGTTGACTTTCAGTTTCGGTTGTGATTTATTGTGCAATTATATAGAAAACTTTGGACAAGTCTTCCAAATTATTGTGCCAAGCCACAATGGGCTATGCAAGTTTTGGTTCTGTCACACTTTATGTGCCATCAGAATGGACTTCAAAGGTCTCCAATATGGAAATCAAAGCAGCTAAGAATGAGAAGTTTAGTTCTTCCGAAATCCAAATTACCGATGTGGGCTCCCAATTCTTTGTCCAACAAAATCAACAGTGTGGACAAAGGGGGAAATATATCCAACTGCCAATTGACAAATTAATCAATAGTAATACCGAGACGTTGTTAGGTAAGTAGTTTTACTCATCTAGTTATTCATTTAATTAATTTATTGATTATTTGACCAGAAAAGCAGTTGGTAGTTATGTGGAGTCAATTGAGGTATGGTGTGTATCCTGAATATTCAAGAGGAGTTTATTTTAACCCAAAACTCAATAAAGTTCTACCAAATTCCTGTACTGATTTGCCTCTGAATTGGCAATACAAGTAAGTGTCGTACAAGGTCCGGGTGCGAAAAGAATTGTGGGTCTCCTATTTGTTGAATTATTGAGTGATTTAATTTTGTTTTTCTGTTTTTATCGTTTTTGCTTTGTTTTTTTTTGGGCCTTATGCACAATCTGGGGCTCGGGTGCATTGCACTTACTGCATGGCCGGCCCTGGTGTCATACCACTGTTATCATAGATAATTAGTCTAAAGTTGAATCATTCCAGAGGAATGATAATATTTGTGGTTTGATTGATTGATTGATTGATTTATTTATTTAACAAGTCATAGATTACATTGTTATTTTTTTCAGAAATCCATCCTGCAATGCAATTGAGGAATGTGAAGCAATTATAAATCCATTATCAAATACACATTTGTCATCGTCGTTATTATTCAATGCCTCGTACGAACAGGTTGGTTAATCTTCTGACTAGACTTTGACCAATTTGCAAATTTTCCACTATTTATTAACTTTTTTTTTTGGTTTTGATTTTTAGATCAAGTATTTCTGCAATGAGTCCACACACGATCCATATGCTTTGACTCCACACAATAGGATATGCAATGGGAAAAGCTCTTGGGCTGTTATTTTGGAACATAAAGACTTTAGTTTAAAACATCCTAAGTTATGTGACAATCTTCCTCCTGTTACAGTTAAATTGGTACAGCATAAATGCCAAAGAGTGTTTGTTGGAATTGCAATTGACTCAATGGATGACATTGATCAAGTGATGGAAGCCATTGAATCATCATTGGTGTTAATTCTCTCAACAAAAAGTGCTTCAACCTCTACACTAACTCTCATTAACAGTGACACAATTGTATTTAATGACACTTTTGAAGCAAAAAATGCCATGAATCTGTCACAAATACTATACAACAGTAGTTTAAAACCTTCATCTTGTGTCACCTGTATATTTGAGACATTGCAAAAGGTGAGTTACACCAATTCACATTGGTACAATCAGGGCCAGCCTTCTTCAAGTCGGGGCCCGGGTGCGAAAAGAATTGCAAGGCCCCTAAAGAAAAAGATATGGAGTGTATAGAAGTTGTGTCATATGACGCAACGAAAACCAGTGTGTTTACGTTACGTCTTACAATGTTGATGCGACCATTGATGTATTGATTTATTTCATTTAAATTTTATTGAATTTTATAAATTTTTTTTATTTTTTGCTTATTTTTTGGGGGCCCCTATAAGACTCGGGGCCCGGATGCCTTGCACCCGCTTGCACCCCCCTCGGGGCCGGCCCTGGGTACAATTGACAATAAAACTATATTAAGTCATATGGTTATGCATTTTCTTAGGAAATAGAAAGCAGCGCATCACAATGTGAAAATCGTTTTGTTCTTTTTGTTAACGTCAAGTCAGTTCCTAGTCCACCAACCCCAGAACCACCAATACCAACCATTGATAGTGGCAGTGGCGCGGGTGAACTAACAACATCGATGTCAACAGTTACTCACAAAACAATAATCAAGAGGGATATCGAAGATATTGAGGATTTTGGCAATGATGACATGTCTTTGGAATTTATTGTTGTCAGGGAAAGAAGGGCAACTGTAGATGAACTTTTGATGGCGTTTTTGGAGAAGAATGCCGTAACGGTTTATGGGATTGTAGTTGGTAATTCTACTGACAGCACAATAGAGGACCTAGCAGTTTTTACTGGTGGAAATGTTTTCAATTTGGAGTCCATTTCGAGCGATCACGTGACCGATGTATTACTACCGTTGATTCAAACCAGTGAAATAGAAAACGAGAAAACAGTTGTGGTAAATATTAAAAAACATCTATCTCGATGCATTCTTTCTTTATGATAGTTAATAAAGTGATTTTAATGACATTAATGATTTATTATTTGTAGTTTAGGGCGCCATTTATGTCATTAAAATCACTTTATTGTTGTGGTAATACATTTTGCTTTGTTTTGGATTTCTAGGTTGGTCAAGAACTGTTTGGTCAAGAATTAAAAAATCAAAGTATTTCGTTATCTTATTATGAAATGACGTTTAATTTTGATGATTTAAGTGAGGTGTCACTTTTAATTCGTCATAGCAGTGCATCGGAGTTGAGTAGTCTACTTTTTAAGAATGATGGAAATAGTTCTGAACGTTTTGATAAGGACCCCTGGTGCTCGGAATTCCATCGTCAAAATTCAACATCGTGCACGTTCAAAGCAGTTTCGGTAACTAGGCATTTCATCCTCATTGGAGAACTAACTGTGTGTTTTCATTATGATTGCAGGCGGGGAAGTGGCATCTTTTTGTGAATGCATCGCAGCCATCTACAGTGTCAGTCACTGTTATTGCTAAACAAGACCCCAAAATGGATGTTGTAGAAATTACAAATACTTTCACTGAACCATCATTAAAGGTAATGATGTTTGTAGGGGGCGTGTCATCTGGCGCGAAAAATCGCAACCGCGTCTGGAAGTACCGCGTCTGGAATTACCGCGTCCAGATCTATCGCGTCCAGATCTGCCGCGTCCCAAGCTATCGCGTCCAAATCTACCGCGTCTAGATCTACTGCGTCTTGATTTGCAGCATAAATTTTCGGAATTTTTTAGGCACATGGTAAAACGCCGAACGGCCGAACAAGTGGCCGGATGGCCGGACGCCACTATTTCAAGGCCGAACGCCACTATTTCGTGGCCGAACGGCCGAACAATTGGCCTGACGCCACTATTTCGTGGCCGAACTGCCGAACAATTGGCCGAACAATTGGCCGGACGGCCGAACAAGTGGCCAAACGGCCGAGCAAGTGGCCGGACGCCACTATTTCATGGCCGAATGGTCAAATAAGTGGCCTGACGCCACTATTTCGTGTATTTTGCGGTAATTCCAGACGCGGTAGATCTAGGACGCGGTAAATTGAGACGCAGTAATTCCAGTCGCGGTAGATCCAGGAAGCGGCAGATCGCCAACCTGGACGCGGTAGATCCTGGACGCGGTAGATTGAGACGCGGTAGATACGCGTTCCCGTTTGTAGGAACACCAAAAAACCACAGAAACAGAAACTTTGAATGCACCTATTTTTTTTTTCGATGTCATTTTGGATTTTAGATTTTGGATTTTGATTTTTGCAGGTGGATTTCAAATTGGTGGGGAAATTGCGATTCTTTGTGCGGCTACAACAAGGCCCCTACATTATTGAAAATGCTCATGTGACTGCTGTTTTAAGGAGTGATAAAACCAATCAAACTGAAGCTAGAAGCATAGAGTTGAAAGATAAAGAAGTGAATTCTGATGGAACAAAGACCGGCGTTTATTCTGGCTCCATCAATTCTTTCATCACACCAGCAAGATATTTGATTCAATACACTGCAAAGACATCAAATAAAACTTGTGTGAGAAAACGGGACAAGTGTGAACTCTTGCCAACACATTTTCAAAAATATTCACAGGGATTAGTGAATATTATATCTTTTGGAGCTCCAAATCAACTTTCTGGAAGAAATATCACTGATTTAACACTTCATGTCAACAACGAATCTTCTTATGGCAATCTGTCTTGGACTGAAGGATGGAACAAAGACACATGTCAGTATAATATGTTTGGAATTAACAGTGGTGCATTGCATTTAGGCAAAATCAAAAATGCAGTAGATGCAAACGACAGGTTATTATTGTTTTTGATTTATCTTATTTTTTTTTCGTTTTAGTGCTGTCTTACAAGTTGCACCTCTGGAATGACTTCGTATCTGACAGCAACATTGACCAATGGGTTTCACACAGCACAGAAATACTGGATTTGAAATCTGTTTTATCCGTTGGACATAAGCGAAAAGAAACTATTGACTTGAGAGGTTTTAGTGGTGATTTAACATTTGCTATTATTGCAACTGGTAAAAAAAAAGACAAGAAAATATCAAATTTAGTTCCTTATTACATCGAACCAATCCTAACAACAAGTGAGGCAACAACTGTTACAGTTGTAAAGAAGACTGGTGGAAATGCTGAGCTTTCAAATTATCCCTACATAATTGTAGGATTTGTTCTTTTGGGTGTTTTCACTGTTGGAGGAGTTGTTCTGTTACTAGTGATATACAAAGTACAGTTAAACAGGAGGAGCAGGGTGGGAATTTTATTTGATGCTGAGTTTGAATCAAATATATAATTTAATGCTCCTATAGTTGAATGTTGTTTTTTTACATGATGTGAAGTTTACAGAAAAAATAATCTGTTGACCCAGTTGTATATATTTGCGATTGTGTAATAAAATAAATGTTTGGAAGTAAAATATGTTACAATTATTTCTTGTTTATAATGTAGCTGGAATCACTAAACCAGTTGATGTGATTATCTGTAAGTTCAAGATGAATTTCATTAATCATAAAAGGAAAAATAGAGCCTGCAGCTATGTATGTGATTTAATTTTATTGCTTGTTAAGTCATTACTATGCATCAATATTAAATTCATATCCTTGAAATCCGGTTTATCAACATTTTTTTATTTTTTCATTTTTTTAAAAATTACATTAAATGTTAATGGAATTAATTTTTCATTTTTTATTTTGAAGAGAACTGAGCCAGCAGTGATGTTTTAATCTCGTAATGGTTCGAAGGAGTTGCGTGATGTTTCATAAGTTTTGTGTCATTTTTGACTATCAGCCAAAACAAGTTCAACTTGTCCCAATTTTGGTTTTGTTCATCAGATAAAAGTAAATTAGTTTCAGGTGAGAAAATTTGAGGCCACTAAACTTAACAATAATAATTTGTATGAATTAAAATTACTCGTTTCCGACCTAAATACAAAACCAAATATCATTTTAATTCAGAAAAACAAAAACAAAAAACATGATAAAATCGCATAAATTTGGATTATTTTCTATACGTTCCGCGCCATTTTAAATTCCGAACAAGTTCCAGAACTCGCAGAAGATGTTCCGGCGTACCACCATTTTGTGGCAATAGACGGCGCGATGAAGAAAATCCAACACATGCGCAGTGCGTATTTACGTTACGAGCAGCTTGAAGTGAAGCTTTGGCATCTACTTTTAATTTCTCTTTCATCTTTCACGTTCCTATCAGTTGCAGTTTGATCTTGGAAAATTGTGAGTACACATTATTCAGTTATCACCGTTACGAGTTGTTTTTAAATAAAAAATAAATAAAAATGTACGAAAACGAGTCTGCGCATTTGAAAATTTTTTTTTTCGCTCCGCGCCCAGAAAATGAAATAAAATAAAAAAAAAATAAAATAATACAAAGTAAAATTGATCAAATTACCTTCAATTACTGATAATAATCACCAAATCAATTCGATCTAACCACTAATGAGAAAAGTTTTCCTCGAAATGCGCTCCGTAACCGAAAACCTCGTTATAACGACAAATTTAATTATTTGATTTTTACGTGTAAAATTTCAACTTGTTTTCATCGAAACGTGAAAAGTTAGCGAAATGACGTCACCAATTGTCCGTAATCAACCAATTTATCGATTGTTTTAAACAATTTTTAATCGGCGCTGAATAAAACACAAATGTGGGTCGAACCTCGTTACAACAAAATG
Source organism: Strigamia crassipes (assembly GCA_034683725.1). Classification (NCBI taxonomy): domain Eukaryota; kingdom Metazoa; phylum Arthropoda; class Chilopoda; order Geophilomorpha; family Linotaeniidae; genus Strigamia; species Strigamia crassipes. Next base: position 7,771 of record JAQFXT010000424.1, read on the forward strand.
GTTTTAGGTCAAACTTTCATTTATTGTTTTGCAATTCGAGCAACACCTGGCTGTTTTTTCTAATTACTTTCCCACCGATTACAAACACAATAAATTCCCAAAACCGAAATTAATTTCAAAAAAACCAAAAAAAAACCTAAAAAAAACCAAAAACAAAAAAATAAATCCAGAAAAAAAATATAAAAAAAAGTCACAGAAAACACTCGAATCGATTTTTATTTTATTTCCAATTTCCAACTTAATATTTTTCATATTTAATATTTTATCTCAAATATGCTGTAAAACTTCCTCATACTTCTCATTGTCGATTACAGGAAATTGTTAATGACGTAATTGATCTGTACGCGGTTTGAAAATACTAATGACGCCATTTTTTTTTTTTTTTTTTCTTTCTTTTCTTTTTATCATTTTTTATTACGGAATTATGATAATCCCGATAAGGGGGATGTGAAATATGATGATATCCGTTGTAATAATGTTGTTTTTGTTGTTATTTTTAATTGCAGGTTTAATAACGCTCGAAAATGCCAGGAATTTGCCCCCGTTGTAGTAAAAACGTGTATTTCGCCGAGGAGAAAATCGCACTCGGAAAAACATGGCACAAAACCTGTTTCCAATGCGGTACGTATCCCAAACCAAAAAACAAACACAAATAACAACAATTTTCCACCTGGTACGCGATTATAACCGAAATAATTCAAAAAAAAACTCCCCCCAAATGACATAAACACGATACATGGCCGCCATTTTGGATGTGCGAAGTTCAAAATACGACCCGACCTAAATTAATATTTTATTCGATTTACCGTTCGTGAGGAGTAAGCGGAAAACTTAATTAAAGTAATTGGAACGTTGCCCGAACATAAATACCGCGAATTAAATAATTAAATACAAAACCAGACTCGAATTTAAAAAAATTTAATTTTCAAAATCCGCCACCAGGTTCCCCCATAATAACCGCCGATTAAATTCAAAAATTAATTCTCTTTTTTCGCAGCTACCTGCCGCAAAACCTTGGACAGCACCAATTGTACCGAGCACAATGAAGAAGTGTACTGCAAGTCGTGTTACGGAAGGCATTTCGGACCAAAAGGCTACGGGTATGGGTCTGGCGCCGGCGTGTTGTCGATGGACACCGGCGACGGATACGTGAATGGTCCCCCGACTTGGTAATTTGCATCGAAAGCTTTTTCTGCTTAATATTTAACATTTATTGATCGATTTAGTAACATTCCTGCAACTGCTCAGGCGTATATTGCTCCGAAACAAGGCTCTGCGGCTCCTTTGAGACAGGCTGGCACCAGACCGAAGTTCGGCGGAAACGATATTTGTCCCCGATGCGGAAAAGCCGTTTACATGGCGGAGAAAATGATGGGCGGAGGATCGGTAGAGATTTTTTTTTTATTTTTTTTTTTATTTTGGAATTAATTTATTTATTTATTAATTTAATTTTAGGCTTGGCATAAGTCGACTTGCTTCACTTGCGGCGCTTGTAACAAGCGACTTGAATCGACATCGTTGTGCGAGCGCGAAGGAGAGATTTATTGCAAATGTGAGTTTCCAACGCCATTTTTTTTTTTTTTTTTTTTTTTTTTTTTTTTTTTTTTACAATTTTTATTTTTTTTTTTAAATTGTTTTATTATTTTTTTAAAAGGGAAATTAAAAATTATTTTTTTTAAGAAATTAAAAATTGGCAGCTGTTGGCCACATGATGGCCGCTGGTGCGTAGTTAATGGCTACCACATGGGCACGCGTTCACCCTCATAACGTTTTTTTTTTTTTTTTTTTTTTTTTTAATTTTAGTTTTTAACGTTAAATAAATCTTAAATTATTCAAATTTATCGTTTGAAAACAAAATGTTGTCATTAATTTTAATTTGACGGCTCTTTTTGACCGAATTTCATTTTATTCCCACCGGATTTGACCCGAAATTCAAATCAAAGATGGCCGACTCGATGATAATAGTAATAATAAATTAAATAAATCGTATTTTACCTAAATTTTATCGTTCAAAAACGAAATATTATAACTAATTTACGTTTTGTCGGCTCCTTTTTGTCGAATTTCGTCATTTTTTTTCCCACCGGATTTGACCTTAAATGTAAATCCAAGATGGCCGACTCGATAATATAAATACCAAATTCAATGAATCGTATTGTATTCGAATTTTTTTCCTAATTTACGTTTTGTCGGCTCTTTTTTTTTGCGAATTTCGCCGTTTTTCGCCGCATTTGACCCTAAATGCAAATCCAAGATGTCCGACTCGATAACGTTCATATGAAATGAAATAAGAAATGAAATTTGTTTATTTTCAGCATGCTACGGACGTAACTTCGGTCCGAAGGGCTACGGATACGGACAAGGCGCCGGAACGTTGCAAATGTCATAAATTCGTGTCGTAAACCATCTATACATTGAGTTTAACTAGTTCCCTAACTAGTTAGCGCATAATACTGAGTTTTAACATTTTATTTATAACCGCGTAAAGATATTTTTAGATATTTTATAAAAAATATATATATTTTAATGGTTTTTAAAAGTACATAACTTGTATTTAATCATTCCGAGTGAGTTTTAGTTTCTGTTTTTATTTCCATTGATAATTATGAATTGTGACTTTTTATTATTATTATTGTAACTCGATATCGGTTGTTATTTGATGAAATTCATGAAATATGAAACGAGCGAGTGCAGTCTGTCCGTTCCAATTAACGTCATCGACGTACAAAGCCAGGATTTATGAAAAAAAAACATTAATTTCCCATTAATTCATTCCAGTTGAGAATTGTTGATGTAAATAAATTTGTGCCAATATTTTCCTATGTAAATCGAATGGACAAAACTGTACATTGAAATTGTTACATTCCGGGTGTTTCTGGGATCGAGAGATTGTAAAATTACAATGATTTAACAAAATATATATTCTCGTTGCCATTTTATCAAAAAAAAACAAAAAAACTATCGCTTATGTTACGCGTGGAATCAATAAATCACCTTGAAAAAAAACAAAAAAAACAACTTTTATTTTGTTCCAAAAATGGCCGAAAGGAGAAGTTACGGTTTCCACCACCAGTTGGCGGGTAACATCCGTCCTTACAAGCCGCTTGACGTCATTGATTTCAGTGTGTGACGACTACAAAGCACGTGTTGGTTGCAATGGCTGAACAAATGGAGGTAAGTGTTGTCGTGCACTTAGATTTCTTTCAAAATCAATGATTAGGAGAATGAAATCTGCATTTTTATCGCGAGATAACGATGCATCGGGTTCTTTTGATCGGTTTTGCACTTATTCCTACGCGAATCGGATCGCGAACGGCCGAGAAAAGTGGCTTTTGTGTCCGTGTCAGTGACAAAGGAATTTAACTCGTTGCTAAACTGGATGTCACGTTGATTTGATCGATTTTTCCAAACATCGGCGAATAATCGCATCTATTAACTATTTATTGGCCAAAATAGCGTAGTAGAATGATATGCGCATCCGATTTCACTAGATTTGATTAAATTTTCATTGAAATTTGATTTTTTTTAAATTAATTTCAGATTAGCACTACGAACGGCATTTTGTGCCCACCGGTCGCAGTTTCGGACGAAAAGAAACAAAATGGACCGAGCACGAGTCATCCGGAAGACATGACTTCGAGGGATTATTATTTCGATTCCTACGCACATTTCGGCATCCACGAGGTTCAATTTTTTTTTAAAATTAAAAAAAAAAAAAAAAATTTTTTTTTGGCGGCCATTTCGATGTAAACATTTTTTTTTCTTTTTCTTTTTAGGAGATGCTTAAAGATGAAGTGCGAACATTGACTTATCGCAATGCAATGTACCACAATAAACATTTATTCAAGGGAAAGACGGTGCTAGATATCGGATGCGGTACTGGGATACTGTGCATGTTCGCTGCGAAAGCGGGCGCGGCTAGAGTTATTGGTGTAAGTGGCGCTGCACGGATGTCGGCGGTTTTTGGAAACTAAAATTTTTATGTTTTTTTTTTTATTTATTATTTATTAATAGATCGAGTGTTCAAGCATAGTTGAACATGCCGAGAAAATCGTAGCCATGAATCATTTATCAGAAGGTAAAAAAAATTTAAAATTTTAATTAACTTAATTAATTAATTAATTTTTTTTTTTTTTTTAAATTTAGTTGTCACGCTCGTCAGAGGCAAAGTTGAAGATGTCGAACTTCCATCGAACATAGAAAAAGTAGACATAATTATATCCGAATGGATGGGTTATTGTCTTTTTTACGAGTCAATGTTGGATACTGTTTTGTACGCGAGAGATAAATGGCTCGTAAGATGCGAAAAAAGATGAAAAAGTTGAATTTTGAGTTAATTTTGGTTTTTTTATTGAAGAAACCCGACGGTTTAATGTTCCCAGACCGTGCAACGCTCTTCCTGTGCGCTATTGAAGACAGACAATATAAAGACGAGAAGATAAACTGTAACGATTGTATATTTTTTAAGCTAGTTTTGACGGTACTATAATATGACTTTCTTTTTAATCAATTTTTTTTCAAGGGTGGGATAATGTTTACGGATTCGACATGAGTTGTATTCGAAAAGTGGCCATTTCTGAGCCATTAGTCGACGTCGTAGACCCCAAACAGGTCGTTACCAATGCGTGTTTGTTAAAGGTAATGACATCGAATTTTTTTTTTAATTTGAATTTTTAATTGATTAATTATTATTATTATTTTTTTTTGAATAGGAGGTGGATCTATACTCCGTGAAAAAGGAGGATTTGGTGTTCAAAGCACCGTATCATCTCCTGGTTCGGCGTAACGATTATGTTCAAGCTCTGGTCACTTTTTTTAACATCGAGTTCACTAAGTGCCATAAACGCACTGGCTTTTCAACTGGTAATTAAGTCGTTTTTAATGCAAATATCTTGATTTACATGTAAAATGAGCGAATTTTAGTCGTTTTTCGGGGAAAATATACAATTTTCACTCGTTTTACGTGTAAAATTTATAATTTTTTACTCGTTTTACGTGTAAAATGTACAATTTTTACTCGTTTTATGTGTAAAATGTACAATTTTTACTCGTTTTACGTGTAAAATTTATAATTTTTACTCGTTTTGCGTGTAAAATTTATAATTTTTTACACGTTTTACATGTAAAATGTACAATTTTTACTCTGGTTTGCCTGTAAATTTTTTATTTTAACTCGTTTACTAATAACTGATTGAATTTGTAGCTCCTGAGGCTCCATACACCCATTGGAAACAAACAGTCTTCTATTTCGACGACTACTTAACCGTGAAAAAAGGAGAAGAAATCTACGGAGTATTTACTATGAAACCGAATGTTAAAAACAACAGAGATCTAGATTTTTCTGTAGAAATTGATTTCAAAGGAGAACTGTCCGAAATGACAGACACCTTTCACTATCGAATGCGTTGACATTCTGTGATGAATTTACAGTCGCGATCACGTTTTCCAGTCATTGCTAGTAATCGATCATCGTGCATTTGTTGTTCCCCCTCTGACGACCGATTTGTATTTGAACAACAAGTTTTGTCTATTTTAAATTTCTTTTATTATTATTATTATTATTTCGTTTCTTCAGCTGCTCGTTGTTTTTTCGGTCGATTTATTGTGTTGTCAGCTGGTTAGTTGGGCCTGGAGTTTAAAAATGTACGGTAATTAATAATTAAATTAAAATTAGGCCCGGATTCGTTGCCCATGAAATAGTTTGAAAAGGTGATTAAAATTCGTAGCTTCTGTCAATTTATTGTCAAATAAATCATTTTTTTATCACGTAAATCGTTTTTGTGATTTATTTAAAAAACAATTCATGCGATTGGAAAGTATGTGCCTACGAAGAAGCAATGGCGGATGTTGTTGTCAATGTTTGGCGACAGATGGCAATCGTTTTCAAAGATGGCAGCGGTGAAACCAACTGTTAAGGAAGCGGTCGAACTTAATGCAAAAAACTTCGATTACTTCTTCAATAGTTTTGATTCGGTGTTGGTAGATTGTGACGGTGAGAAATGAGTATTTTAAAAAAAAAATAAAACTAATTTTTTGATTAATTTTAAGGTGTTTTATGGCATGGGAATAAAGCTGTCAAAGGAGCGGCGGCCACGCTCAAGAAATTTCGCGAGTTGGTAAAAATTTCAAATAAATAAATAAATAAATAAATAAATAATTGAAATATTGAAACTATGCAGGGAAAGAAAGTATTTTTCATCACGAATAACAGCACCAAAACGCGGGAGGAATTTCTAAGCAAATTCCACACTTTGCAATTTGAAGCAACTATCGTTGAGTTTTCAATTTCATTCAATTTTAATTGATTTTTTGACTGAAATTTAATTCCCAGGATGAAATATTCAGCACATCGTACGCCGCTGCAATTTATCTAAAAAACATACAATTCAAAAACAAAGTCTACGTGGTTGGATCGAAGGGAATCGGTCAGGAACTAGAACAAGTGAAAATCCGCCATATTGGAGTCGGAGTAAGAAATTTAAATAATTCCAAATAAAAACAAAAATTAATTTTATTCCCATATTTCCAGCCCGATGTTCTCAAAGGGAATATCCTGGATTTAATTAACGAAGGAATTCAATTGGATCCAGAAGTAAATTGAACTGTTTTAAGTGATTGATTGATTGATTGATTGATTTGTTGTTTTATGCGTCAACTAGGTTGGAGCTGTTATAGTCGGTTTTGACGAACACTTTAGTTACACGAAAATTCTTCGCGCAGCGTCGTATTTGAACGATCCAAAATGCGTGTTCATAGCCACTAACACGGACGAACGATTCCCCGTCGAGTCCGAAAACCCCGTCGTGATGCCCGGGTCCGGAAGTTTGTTGGCCGCGGTCAAAGTGGCGGCCCAGCGTGACCCGCTGGTTTTGGGCAAACCAACTCCGTACATGCTCGATGCGATTTGTAGCGTCAACGATATCGATCGATCGAGAACTATTATGATCGGAGATCGGTAAAATTATATTTTTTGTTGCGTAAATCGCGTTTAATTTAATTTTTGTTTTTGTTTGTGGTGTTTTGCATGTAGATTGAATACTGATATTTTAATGGGCGTTAATTGCGGTGTTGGGACGCTACTCGTGCTCACTGGAATATCGACTTTGGCGGAAGTTGAGCAGTATAGAAACAGCAGCAACGAAGAGGAACAAAAACTCGTTCCTGATTATTTTGTGGATAGTTTGGGGAGTTTGGAGAAATTTATGAACGGGCACACGAGATGAATAGTTCGCTCGTAAAATATCGTGTTTTGATTTATTTTTCGAACGTTTGGAGAAAAAGAATCGCATTTATTTATCAGTTATTTTGAATAAAAACAAATTATTACGGAATTTATCTTTTATTTGGCGCGGACTGGTGGCAGAAAATCGCGTATTGCATTAATAAACATAAATATTATTATAATTATTTTCTCTCTGCAAGAATTTATCGTTTTAGAATTTAAAAAAAAAATTTTGTTTAAATTTAGTATTTTTATTTAAATTTATTTCCACGAGTAATTAGAACAAAAAGGTCAAGGTGAAATCATCGCCGTTTCGCGATTTGATTAATGGGATCAAAAAATGTCCGCTTTCGAACTAGTTCTGGAGCACAATTTTGCACGTGATTAGAAAACCCGCCAAAAAAGCGAGTCAACTTCTCCGCAATTGGACAGATAGAAAGATGATGTCACTCATTAACTCCCAGCGCCAATAAGAAAGCGCGGTTCGCTGTGGAGCTGTTATTTACTTCATTCTATTCCTCCGGCAACCGTAAGTCGCTTTATGCTGTATTTTCCCCCAAATTTTAAAACTTTCCTCGACGCAATCCTTATTACCTTTTTTAAACCTTTTACTACTCCACCTCGTATCTTTCCCAACCAGGTAGACGCGTTACTTAAATTCCTCAAAATGATAGTTTGAAAACACATTTTCTTCTTCGCATTCTTTGGAACACATTAGGCCTAAATGTGGATCACGTTTAAAATCAATTTAAAATGCAAAAAAAAAATAGCTAGAATTACAATCGCTTTATTCAGCACGCGGATAAACTCTCGATTAAATCTAACTCGGATTTTTAGTAGTTTTTGTGCGATTTCAAAGATGGTTTCCGCCTTAACGGAATTAACAATAGACCACGCGTGCTTTTAGGTTTAAACGGATTTTAGTTGTAAAAAATTGAAAAAAAAACCCAAAACTCACAAAAAATATAAAATTAATCCATAAAAAACATAATTTTAATAAACCACGTTTATTTTATATCCAAATTTATTTTTTTTTTTTTTAATTTAATTTTTTTTTTGTTTTCAGAATTTCGGGCCACAGATTAAAGATGGCCGACCCACAGACTCAAAGTCCTGAAAAGTAAATATCGGAAAGAATAAAAATGAAAAAAAAAAAAGTTTTATTAAATTTGTTTAAATTTGTTTAAATTTGCATAGGGACGTTGAAGCAGCCGAAGTTGGGGACACCGAGAATGAGCAATTCGAAGCGGTCGAAGAGGAACACGCATCTAGTAATAAAACAGAATGTGCGAGTGCAGTTTTGAGTGTAAATTAATGAACGTTTTGTTGTTTTCTCGTGCTGGCATTGGTGTAGACGAGTTGACCAACCAGTTGATGAAAAATCCTGAGGTTTTGGCCGCGCTACAATCGCGACTTACGATGGCCACGTCGCCAGCGTTATATATATCGGGTTTACCCAGTGCCGTGAAACGTCGACTCAAAGCGCTGAAGAAGATTCAGTTGGAAACGACGAAAATCGAAGCCAAGTTCTACGAGGAAGTTCACGCACTCGAGTGCAAATATGCCACTTACTATCAACCACATTACGAAAAGGTTAAACAAAAAAAAAAAATTAATTTTTTTAAATATTTTAATCAAATCTAATTTTTTTTTATTTTTTTTTTATTTTTTAGAGGAGGGTTATCACGACGGGCTCGTACGAGCCGTTGGACACTGAATGCGAGTGGCCTTCCGATAACGAGAAGGAAATGGAGGACGCTGCGGAGGATGTGAAACATAAATTAAAAATAGAGGATGCTAAAGACAAAGAAAATGTAGAAGAACGTAATGACTGAAATTTATTTTTTAATTTATTTTTTGAGGGTTTTTGTTTGATTTTTTTTAAATTTTTTTTATTTATTTGTTTAGCGGCGAAAGGAATTCCAGATTTTTGGTTGGTCGTTTTTAAAAATGTGGATCTTTTGTCTGAAATGGTGCACGAACATGATGAACCCATACTTAAATTTCTTAGAGACATTAAAGTGAAATTTTCAGAATCAAATCCAATGGTAATTTTGTATTTTTATGTATTTTTTTAAAAAAAAATTATAATTTATTTATTTTTTTATTTTTTAGGGTTTTACTTTGGAGTTTCATTTTGAGTCGAATGAATATTTTAGTAACACCGTCCTCACCAAAGAATACGAAATGCGTTGCGAACCGGACGAGGCCGAACCATTTTCATTCGATGGTCCTGAAATAGTCAAATGCAAAGGGTTGAGTTTGATTTTTTTTTTTTTTGATTTTTTTGTTTATAGATTTTAATTATTCGAAGTTTTTTTATTTGTAGTTGCACGATCGATTGGAAAAAAGGCAAAAACGTGACTGTGAAAACCGTAAAAAAGAAGCAAAAACACAAGTCGCACGGGGGAGTTCGCACTATAACCAAGACCGTTCAAAATGATTCGTTTTTCAATTTTTTCAACCCGCCAATTGGTAAATCCCCAAAATTTATTTTTCAAAACAAAATTTGAATTTTTTTTTTTTTTTAAACTAAATTTAGCACCGGAAGCATTGAACGAAATCGATGACGACACGCAATCTTTGATGGCGTCCGATTTTGAAATCGGGCACTTTATTCGGGAGCGAATCGTCCCGCGCGCCGTACTTTATTTCACCGGCGAAGCACTGGAGGACGATGACGTAATTGATAAAAAAAAATTAAAAAAATGGCAACCAAAAAATAAATTAAAAATTATTTATTTTGAATTTTAGTTTGAGGAGGAAGGAGAGGAAGAAGGCGAAGATGATGACGATGAAAACATGGAGGATGACGAAGACGACGATGACCCCGATTATAGTCCTAGTGTAAGGGAATTGGATACATCCGCTGCAACGCTGTAACGGTTGTTGACTTTGCAGAATAACGCTATAATTGAACCCGGAAAAGGATTATGCAAAGATTGACGGGGCAAAAATCAATGCCGTTTACCGTTGCTCTGTTTGAATATTTATCCGCGATTTTATTTGTTAATTCGATTTGATGTTTTGGAAAGAGAAAAAATTGTTTATTCGATTTTTCTTTTGAAATAATTATTATTATTATTTTTTTGAAATTTATTTATTTATAAAATTTGAATTAAGAATAAAATCGCTGATTTAAATTGTTGAAAAGTGTTTTGCTTCACATTGGCTTATATCTGTGCATTGTTTTTTCAGAACGATAAAACTGGTAAAAAGGGCGCGAATGCTTCAGAATGTAAACAACAATAATTTTTTTGATCAAGTTTCATATTGAGGAAGAAAGAAAAGTTTAGCAAATTTTTTTTTTTTTTTTTTTTCTTTTTTTCTTTTTTTTTGTAAATTTGGCTTAAATAAGGAAAACGCACTGTAACTCTTAGTACAAGTAAAAATTCATGTTTAAAATGTTTAATTTGACGTTTGGGTGATTTTGTGGGGGGGTTTGACGAATGTACATGAGAAAATATCGATTAAGGCGCCGACTAGGATGTTTATGATGCCCGATGTGGCGAAAATTCCACCCGCAATTCCGCATAGGCGGATTAGGAATTGACTCCAGAACTCGCGCACACTTTGCACGTGAACTTTAATGGACGACATGTCGTATTTGAAGTAAATTCCGGGCACTCCGTGGCTGCCGCCGCCGTGGTTAACCTCGCGGTCTTGTTCAGTTACCGAATATTGATACGTGTTTGTGTTCGTTTCTATCGTGTCTACGTGCGTTGGAACTATTTGAATGAAATACTGGTAAATCTGGTAATCTAGAAAGGAAATTTGTTGGTGAGTAAATTAGAAATTTGTATTCCAGTACGGTTGTGAACACCGATTACGATTTCAAGCGTATTCGATAATTTTAAAGTGTACTGGAATCGGTTTGTATTACTTTTTAGGGCTATTTTTTCGTCGCCGTCTAATGGGTCGATTATTCCGGTTGCAGGATCCCCGAATGAAAAATGTTCGATCCGATGAGTGAAATTATAATCTAGAATAAATGAAAGATTTTTTTTATTTATTTATTTTAATCGTTTAATTTGAGTTACCATCATCGCGTAAGAATAACGATAGATGCGCGTGGCCTCTCGGATGTGGAATCGATCTGCGCATTAATTTAGTTTTGAATATTTAACGGTTAAAAAATTGATTATATTATTACTTTCCAGCCGTAATATGGAAATTGCCGGCGACTTTATTCACTAATAATGTTCCGTGGAGTCGACACGCGTCCGGTTCCCTATCCGGTCGATCCTCGCTGCAAAAAAATCGAAATAAATCGAAATTCGAATGAAATTTGAACAAAATACCGTAGAGGCATTCCGCCGAACAACGACGTCGACCGAGACGTCCACAGAAGCGTTTGCAACGTGTAATGTTCCTCTCTAATATATGTATTAACGTGTTTCATTGAATCCCAAAATATTCTCTGTTTCGGGGACAATTCAAACCATGTCGGCTCCTCTTCCAAATGCCCGAACGAGTGCGTGTTCTGATTAGTTACATCTAAAATGTCCGCACCAATCGCTGCAGATTAAATAAACATAAATTAATAAACTCATACACGCATTCGAGCGCGATTTTACGCACAATCGCAAGCCATTGCGACGGTCATGTCGATGTTTATCTTCAATTTCCTGTCAAAAATCGGAACAATTTGCAAAATTAAACTGGGGATACGTTTTAGAGAGTTGTGCGAATGCTTACGCATCGAAGTCGGTGTCTACGTCGTATTTGTATTGGATTTTTGGTTTCAAAAAGTAAGATATTTCGATGAAAATGAGGCCGATGATGATGCCGAAGCAGAGGATTGAAACTGGGAAAAATCGAGAAAATTAATATTTTCATTAAAGTCACGTGATTTTTTAATTTTTTATATTACTGGCTGCGCTTGATTTTCTCGTTTCTTGGTACGTTTCGGAGATTTTCGAAAACGCGTCCAATTCGCGGACGAAATTCAAAGTTGCTTTTCGATTTCTCAGCATTGCAGATCGGTAGAATGTCGAGCCATATTGTTTCGTTCCACAAAGCGACAGCTATCGGCAAGTAAGAAAACTAAATTGAACGCGGAATTTGTTTTCAATGAAACTTACAAATTAAAACCATCTGAGATTAATTTAGGTTAAAAAATGTTTTCATTGTATTTTATTTTATTTTATTTTATTGTATTTGTTTTCTTATAATGAATATTTATTTAGACTGGACTAAGTCTCGTTGCGGTTCTCGCCGGAAAACGTCAACAAAATGGCGCGCCGCTTGTAGTTGCTTCACAACAAACCAAACACATGATTTTCAAAATAAACCGATTTGTTTTACGATCGTCAAAGCTATTTCCCCAGATACCTTTACGGTGCAAAAGTTTGGTGCGTAAATCGATCGATTTTATTTGCGACGTGTGAAATACATTTTGTTTTATTTCTCATTTTAGAAGGTGAAAGTGGGCGATGAAATTCCATCAATTAAACAAGTAAAAAAAACAATAAACATTTATTCCATCATTCAATCATTCATCTGATTTATTTAAATAGCTGGATCCGCTTCCTGAATATATTCAACACCGAAATGAACTGTGGAACAAACAGATGACGAAATACGCGTCGTTTATTCAACAAATCGAGACGCGACCGATAGAAATTCGATTATTTAACGATCAAATAGTGCGCGGGGAATCGTGGCGAACAACTCCGCACGAAGTAGCAGCCGGAATAAAGTGATTTCGATATTTAGTTTTAATTAATTCGCGTCTAATTCGCGTTTAATTTCTAGTAAACACTTAGCCGACAGTGTCATCGTGGCCAAAGTGAATGGCCAACTGTGGGATTTGGACCGACCGTTGGAAGGGGACTGCGAATTGCAACTTTTGAAGTTTGAAAACGAGGAAGCGCAGGCGGTTTTCTGGCACTCGACCGCGCACATCTTGGGGGAGGCGATGGAGAGGATTTACGGGGGTCATTTGTGTTACGGACCGCCGATCGAGGGCGGGTTTTACTACGACATGTTCATCAAAGAGCAGCGAGTGTCCAGTACGGATTTTCCCGCACTTGAAAGTGTAATTAAGTCGATTGTGGAGGAAAAGCAGCCGTTTGAGAGGCTGGAAATGAGAAAAGAGGATTTGATAGAGATGTTTAAGGTTCGATTTGATGTTTATAATCGATTTTTGATTGTTTTAATTGATTTTTAATCGATTTTTGATTGTTTTAATTGATTTTTAATCGATTTTTGATCGTTTTAATTGATTTTTAATCGATTTTTGATCGTTTTAATTGATTATTAATCGATTTTTGATTTTTTTAATTGATTTTTAATCGATTTTTGATTGTTTTAATTGATTATTAATCGATTTTTGATTGTTTTAATTGATTTTTAATCGATTTTTGATCGTTTTAATTGATTTTTAATTAATTTTGATTGTTTTAATTGATTTTTAATCGATTTTTGATCGTTTTAATTGATTTTTAATCGATTTTTTTGTAGTACAATGAATTTAAATTGCGAATTTTGAGGGAGAAAGTGACGAGTGCAACTACAACAGTTTATAAGTGATATTTATTTTTTTTTTAGTGGGAGAATTTAATTTATTTAATGTTTTTACAGGTGTGGAAGTTTGATTGATTTATGTCTCGGACCACACATTCTTCACACGGGAAAAGTCAACGCGTTTTCAATAACCAAGGTATCGATTAAAGAGCATTTTGTTTAGTGAAAATTCATTTATTTATTATTTATTTATTTTTAGAATTCTCAGTCTTTTTGGGAAGGAAATGCCGACGCCGAATCTTTGCAGCGAATTTATGGAATTTCTTTTCCCGATTCGAAACGGTTGAAGGAATGGCGCAAAATCCAAGACGAAGCTGCGAAGCGAGATCATCGCAAAATCGGCAAAGTATGAGAAAGGAATTAAAACGTAGATTTAGTAGACTAGTACCGATACCTGCGCCAATATTTTGACCTACCACCAAAAAAACGTTGCGATAATGTTCAAAACTGTTGCGAAAATGTTCAAAAAGTCACGAAAATATTCAAAAACGTCACGAAAATATTCAAAAACGTCACGAAACCATCGAATATGTCGTGAAAATGTTCAAAAACGTCACGAAAATATTCAAAAACGCCACGAAACCATCGAATATGTCGCAAAAATGTTCAAAAACGTCACGAAAATATTTAAAAACGTCACGTAATTGTCGAACATGTCGCGAAAATGTTCAAAAACGTCACGAAAATATTCAAAAACGTCACGAAACCGTCGAATATGTCGCGAAAATGTTCAAAAACGTCACGAAAATATTCAAAAACGTCACGAAAATATTCAAAAACGTCACGAAAATATTCAAAAACGTCACGAAAATATTCAAAAACGTCACGAAAATATTCAAAAAGTCACGAAACCATCGAATATGTCGCGAAAATGTTCAAAAACGTCACGAAAATATTCAAAAACGTTACAAAACCATCGAATATGTCGCGAAAATACTTTTAAAAAATCACACGAAAAAATATCGGATCCGATATCGTAAAATTCTGATATGTCGGCCGATAATCGATTAAAAAGTATTACAATTTCTAATTTCTATTCAATTTTAGGAGCAGGAATTATTTTTTTTCCACGAATCCAGTCCCGGAAGTTGTTTTTTCCAACCGCACGGCGCTCGAATTTACAACACTTTGATCGATTTCATCCGAAACGAATACCACAAACGCGGATTCCAAGAAGTAATTACGCCAAACATTTACGACTCTCGTTTGTGGCAAACATCGGGACATTGGCAACACTTCAAAGTAATAAAATCACTCGAAACAAAACCAAACAAAACTAAATACGTTCGCTTTTTCTAGGAAAACATGTTCGTATTCGAATCGGACAAACAATCGCTCGCTTTAAAACCGATGAATTGTCCGGGCCATTGGTAAACAAAACGAAACCGAAAAATATTCCCACCCGCAAATCGTGCAATTAAATCGTCACAGTTTAATGTTCGACCACCGCCCGCGCTCGTACCGTGAACTCCCGCTGCGCATGGCCGATTTCGGCGTCCTGCATCGCGACGAGTCGTCCGGCACTCTTTCGGGCTTGACTCGCGTCCGCCGATTTCAACAAGACGACGCTCACATTTTCTGTACCATCGATCAAGTTATAAAAAAAAATCATTTATTTATTTAAAAAAAATAAAAAAATAATTTAATTTATTTTCAGATAAACGAAGAGATCAACGAATGTCTTAATTTTCTCCATCACGTTTACGCCATTTTCGGGTTCACTTACGAGCTCTGTTTAGCCACGAGACCGAGAGAATTTCTAGGCGAAATCGACGTTTGGGATTCGGCAGAAAAAGTACGCGAAGTTGAATTAAGCGACCGATTTTTTTTTAAGTTAATTTTTCATCGCAGCAATTGCGCGACAGTTTGAACGTTTTTGGTCATCCGTGGACGCTGAATGCGGAAGACGGGACATTTTACGGGCCCAAAGTGAGAAAATATTTGAATAAAACGGACATGTTGGATTAATTTTTTTTATTTTTTATTTTTATTTTAGATCGATATTACGATTAAAGATGCTCTCGGACGGCGTTTTCAATGCGCCACCATCCAATTGGACTTTCAATTGCCAATTCGGTTCGATCTGAGTTATATTTCCGATCGCGGTGAGACGAAGCGGCCCGTTATGATTCATCGTGCCGTTCTGGGATCGGTCGAACGAATGATGGCGATCCTGGCGGAGAATTTCGCTGGCAAATGGCCGTTTTGGTTGTCGCCGCGCCAAGTCATCGTCGTCCCCGTGAGCGCGCAGTTTGATTCGTACGCTCAGATCGTCAGGGACAAAATTCGTAACGCGGGGTTCATTTGCGATGTCAATTTCGACTCAGGAATTACGTTTAATAAAAAAATTCGCAATGCGCAGTTGGCCCAATATAATTTTATATTTGGTATGACTATTGTTTTATATAAATTCTGAGTTATGTATTCATTTTTTTTTTGGTTTTAGTCGTCGGCGAGAAAGAAGTGGCGGCAAACACCGTGAATGTACGGACTCGGGACAACAAAGTTCACGGTGAAAGGAGTGTGGAAGAAACCGTCGAACGATTTAAGGAAATCAACGAAGAAAAGACGATTGAAAGTGAACGACTGTTTTGAGTAGAAATAATTGGAAAAAAAATGTATTTTCCGTAAATGTTTGCTTAAAATGTAAAAATCTTAAATTTTAAATTAAAAAAAATTCATTTTTGCATTAAAAAAAAAATTTGTCAGCAAAATTTTGATATTTTTGTGCCATTTTATTGGCAATTTAGT
This sequence comes from Strigamia crassipes, assembly GCA_034683725.1. NCBI lineage: Eukaryota > Metazoa > Arthropoda > Chilopoda > Geophilomorpha > Linotaeniidae > Strigamia > Strigamia crassipes. The sequence goes on from JAQFXT010000424.1 coordinate 24,272, forward strand.
CGCACTTTGTCATTCCAGACTGCGCGAACAGCTTTGTCTCCATACATCGCCATTGTCAACAACAAACATTTGTAATCATTGGTTATTTATTTAATTGATTATTCCACATTGAAATTTTCTGCCTCTTATTAAAACTCCAGCGTAACAATTAAATTGGCTTTACTGTATTTATAAAAAGCGCTGCCATGTTGAGGTAGCGCCACCACCGTGGCGAAAAATCAAACTAGAATCCATTTGCCGGCATTCAAACTGCAATGGCGACTGCGGACAGCTTGACTATGAACGACATGAACATCAGCAGTAACAAGAAGGCAAGAAACACTCACAATTCTCACGTATCTAAAAAAATTCCGCGATGAATCCCCACTAAAATTTCACCCATCATCTCCCAACAAAAACACCACAAATTATTTCTCTTTGATTCTCCGATTTCATCATCCAATTTTCGCACCAAAATTTCATTTTCTCAACAAAAATTTTCTTTTATTTTTCTTCTCTAGAAACCGAAGATAAAAGAGAAAGTCGGCGACGAGAAATCATCGGTGCAAGAACTTTCGCCACTTCCCGATTACATCCAAGAACGAAACGTGTTGTGGAACAAACTGATGACCGATCACGATTCGATTGTCCAAGAAAAAGCGACCGAACCGATCCAAATTAATCTACCCGACGGGAAGACCGTGCAGGGCGAGTCGTGGCGGTCGACCCCGTACCAAATTGCGGCCGGCATCAGGTGATTTTGATTTTTCAATCAAATTGGAATTGAATTTAATTCGTTATTTGCAGCAAAGGTTTGGCGGACAACTCGATCGTGGCCAAAGTGAATGGTCAGCTTTGGGATTTGGACCGACCGTTGGAAGGGGACTGCGAATTGCAACTTTTGAAGTTTGAGAATGAGGAAGCGCAGGCGGTTTTCTGGCACTCGACCGCGCACATCATGGGAGAGGCGATGGAGAGGATTTACGGGGGTCATTTGTGTTATGGGCCCCCGATTGAGGACGGATTTTATTACGACATGTTTATCAAAGAGCAGCAAGTGTCTAATACGGATTTCCCGGCGATCGAGAACGTGATGAAGACGATCGTCAAGGAGAAACAGCCGTTCGAGAGGCTGGAAATGAGTAAGGAGGATCTCATGGAGATGTTTAAGGTTCGCGTTCATGTCCTTCATCCGTTTTTATTCGCTTTTCAATTGTTTTTCATTGATTTTATTTGTTTTTATTTGTTTTTCATTGATTTTATTTGTTTTTATTTGTTTTTCATTGATTTTATTTGTTTTTATTTGTTTTTCATTGATTTTATTTGTTTTTATTTGTTTAAATCGATTTTTATTTGATTTTTATTTCATTAAATCGATTTTGTTTGGTTTTTTTTATCAGTATAAATTGATTTTTAATTGATTTTATCAATTTTTAATTGTTTTTATCAATTTTTAATTGTTTTTATTGATTTTTAATTGTTTTTATTGATTTTTAATTGTTTTTATTGGTTTTTAATTGTTGTTATTGATTTTTAATTGTTGTTATTGATTTTATTTGGTTATTATTGATTTTTAATTGTTTTTATTGATTTTATTTGGTTATTATTGACTTTATTTGGTTATTATTGATTTTATTTTATTTTTATCGATTTCTTTTGTTTGTTTGATCGACTTCTAATTATTTTTATCGTTTTTTTAAATTGTTTATATCGTTTTCTACTTTGTTTACATCTTTTTTAATTGTTTTTAATCGATCTGTTTGCAGTACAATGAATTCAAATTGAGAATTTTAAGGGACAAAGTGACAACTGCAACCACAACTGTTTATAAGTATTGGTTTTTGTTATTTCGTGTGTATTTTTCTGATTGTAAATGTTTTTTTTTTTTTTTTTCAGGTGTGGAAGCTTGATTGATTTATGTCGTGGACCACACGTGCGAAATACAGGAAAAGTGAAGGCATTTTCAATAATTAAGGTATTTCCATAAATTATCATTGAACTGGTAATTAAATCGATTTTTTTTAAATTTTTTTTTTTACGAAGCATTCGGCCTCGTACTGGGAGGGAAATGCTCAAGCCGAATCGTTGCAACGGATTTACGGAATTTCATTCCCGGACACGAAACAATTGAAGGAATGGCAGAAGTTCCAGGAAGAAGCAGCAAAAAGGGATCACCGGAGAATAGGAAGAGTAAATTTAACAATTTAATTAATTTTTTCGACTAATTAATTAATTAATTTGAATTTCAGGAGCAGGAATTATTCTTTTTCCACGAATTAAGTCCCGGAAGTTGCTTTTTCCAACCGCGCGGCGCTCACATTTACAATCGTTTAATGGATTTCATTCGATGTGAATATCGAAAACGTGGATTTCAAGAAGTGATTTCGCCTAATATTTATAACAGTCGCTTGTGGGAGACTTCCGGACATTGGCAACATTACGCCGTAATGAATTTTGAATTTATTATTTATTAATTTTTTTTTTTATTGATTTTTTTTGTTTTAATTTTAAAGGAAAATATGTTTTCTTTTGAATCGGAAAAAGAAACATTCGCTTTGAAACCGATGAATTGTCCGGGGCATTGGTAAAACGCAAAACGAATCAGAATTTTTAAAATTTATTAAATTTTTATTAATTAATTTATCAGTTTGATGTTCGATCATCGTCCGCGCTCGTTCCGCGAACTACCGTTGCGGATGGCCGATTTCGGAGTTTTGCATCGCAACGAGTTGTCGGGTGCTCTTACCGGCTTGACTCGAGTTCGTCGCTTTCAACAGGACGATGCGCACATTTTCTGCAGGATTGATCAGGTATAACTGCAATTTGTTGGTTTAATAATTAGATGTTTACAACTTTTTTAACCGCAGATTAACGACGAAATCGTTGGATGTCTTAATTTCCTAAGCTTTATATACGGAATCTTTGGTTTTACATTCGAACTGAATTTAGCCACCAGACCGAAAGACTTTTTAGGCGAAATCGCCATGTGGGATCAAGCGGAAAAAGTATAAAAAAAAAATTAACAAAATTTTTTTTTTTTTAATTAAAAATAATTTTTGTAAAATCAATTTCTAGCAATTGACTGACAGTTTAAACACGTTCGGTTTTCCGTGGAAACTGAACCCGGCAGACGGAGCATTTTACGGACCCAAAGTGAGAAAATGAACACAAAAATTAAAAATTAAAAAATTATTAATTTTTTTTTTAATTTCTAGATCGACATAACCATAAAAGACGCGTTGCGGCGTCGCCACCAGTGCGCGACCATCCAACTGGACTTCCAACTGCCCATTCAATTCGACTTAAATTACATCACCGATTCGGGCGAGAAGAAACGACCGGTCATCATCCATCGCGCCATTCTGGGCTCGGTCGAACGAATGATCGCGATCCTGACGGAAAATTTCGGCGGAAAATGGCCGTTTTGGTTGTCCCCCCGACAAGCAATCGTCATCCCCGTCGCGTCGCAATTCGACGCGTATTCGCAGTCGGTGCGGGACGACGTGCACAAAGCGGGATTCGTTTGCGACGTCGACCTCGACCCGGGCACCACGATGAACAAAAAAATCCGCACGGCGCAACTCGCCCAATACAATTTCATCTTCGGTACAAAACGAACAAAAAAAAAAAAAAATTTTCATAATTTTTTAAAAACATTTTCATAATTTTTTAAAAACATTTTCATAATTTTTTAAAAACATTTTCATAATTTTTTAAAAACATTTTCATAATTTTTTTTAAAAAATTTTTATAATTTTTTAAAAAACATTTTCATAATTTTTTAAAAAACATTTTCATAATTTTTTAAAAAACATTTTCATAATTTTTTAAAAAACATTTTCATAATTTTTTAAAAACATTTTCATAATTTTTTAAAAACATTTTCATAATTTTTTAAAAAACATTTTCATAATCTTTTAAAAAACATTTTCGTAATTTGTTGCAGTTGTCGGGGAAAAGGAAGTGGCCGCCAACACCATCAACATTCGCACCCGGGACAACAAAGTGCACGGCGAGATGAGCGTGCAGGAAACCATCGCGCGTTTCACCAAACTCGAGCGAGAAAAAACGATTAACAGCGAAGAAGCGTTTTAAAATTAAAAAAATTAAATTTACAGTTAAAATGTATAATTTAAGTCCTTAATAAACGGCTCGCGTCAGCAGCCCTAAATGTGGTCATTTCTATTATTATTATTTATTTTTTCATTCGTATTACCTAATGTTTAACGAAAAAGTCGGCTAGTGGAACCACCTTGGTGCACGAATGAGGAGATCGAGGTCAATGGCGAATTTGTGTCGCGTGGGAGATTCATTTGAGGGACATATATCACAGGAGGGACCGTGAGTCGATGCTGTGACGTGCTTTATGACGTTTATTCAAGGTCACGTGGTTTTACACAATTAAATTGGAGGCAGGTACGGAGTGGTCAGGGGTTGGTGCGAAGAGGACGTCCCCAGGGACAGAATTAAAACTGTTTTGTGACGGATAGTTAAACGAACATAAAACTAACGATAATGGCCTCGTGATTCTTTTGTTTTTCTTGTGTTTTTTTAAAAAAAGTTTCTCTTTCGGTTTTTTCGTTGCGTTTTGTTTTGGTGTTTTGAAACGTTCGAGATTGAGTCGTTATCATGTAATCGGGATTACATGATGAATTGAGGTTGAGGGTGTACATAATTAATGGGAGGAGAACGTTGCAGTATTGCACTGTGGTCCACAAACGAACACAAACGAACAATTGAACACTACTTCCATTTGTGGTAATTCAAGGTAGTCTTAATGATTTAAATATTAAAAAATTAGGTCGGAAAATGAAGAACAAAAAACGAGTTAAGTTCTAGCTGCTCCATCATAGAGGGGGCTATTATTATTATTATTATTATTATTATTATTATTATTATTATTATTATAAAAACAAAAAAGTAATAATGATTGGTGAGTAATATATTGCTGTTTTTTTTATTTATTTAAAAAAAAAACAGTTAGAATATGTCAAAACGGAAACCAATAAATTATTTTGTTTATCTACAATGAACAATGGCGCTAACGAAACCGAGTTAAACGGAAGTTGCTATACAGAAACTTAATCCAATCTATAGACAAATAGTTATAATATTGTGTGATAAACTAAAAATTATAAAAACTAAATAAAAATACATTTAGTTCAATGTTTATCATTCAAATTTCTGCAATTTCATTTTAATTAGAAAATGTATTGAATAAATTTTCTTCTAAATGCTTTTCTTATCAAGGTTTTGTGATTAATTGGATATGAAATTAAACTCAAAATTAAAAAAAAAATTTGAAAAAAAACCCAAAAAAACTCGACTATTGACTATAAAACAGCCGGAGGCAAATCAAACTGTCAAAAAGCGTCGATTGGTTCTAGAGAGAAAGGAGGAACACCTTGGAACCGATGTCCCGCCCCTTTCCTCTTCACTTGTGGGGGTTTTTGGAGGTCACAAGTCAGCTATATTTTGTCACAACACATTTATGTGTCTCATTCGCACTTCATCTCAGCTGAAATTAGCATCCGCCCTGTAAGTACTCACTTTTATTATTTCTTATTTTTAATTTTAATTTTTTTTTCAAACATTTAAAACATTTATTTAATCTGATTTAATTTTTTTTAACTTAAAATTACAGTTTTTGACAAAATTGTTACCGTTAAAAGTAAATTATAGCTCGGGAAATGGGACATTACAGTTGCAGACAAAGTCCAGCGCGTGCACAGTGATTAAAACGAGTATTTAAACGCAAATATTTGTCACGGTTCAGTACGGCTTAAATAATAAATTGCACGAAATTATGTAAATTTATGGAATTAGTTTTTATTTGAACGATTTCTTGCTGATTTTTTTAAATATTTGAATTAATTCATCTGGAAAATGAAATAATTTTCAAGGATACGCGACAGAATTAAACAAAACAAAGTTATAAATCGTTTATGTATAGAAAATGTAGATTTTTCTCTCGATTTCGACAACAAAAGGACATTAAAACGCGATTACTTTGTTACAAATCCAGAGTGTAAAAGTAGTTCATGCATTTTATACGCGTAATTACTTTTTTTTATTCGCAACATTTTTATCACACACAATGCTAATGTTTCACCCGAACCTGTCCCTGGCACTAATAGCTAATTCTATAAAATAAAAGAAAAAAAAATAAATTCAAAACATCAAATTTGGCAAGTACAGATCATTAACATCTTATCTCGTCTTGCTGCTCAAATTTCTTCTGATTTCTTCGGGTTGACTGTCAAGGACATGAGAAAAACATGACTCACCTTATTTTTTTTGTAAATATTTTTATTTTTATTTTTTTATTTTTTATTTTTTTTAGAAGTAGACAAAATGGAGGAATTTGAAGAATTGCGTAATTCTTCCGTTTCGTCTTCGTTTTCGTTTTCGTCTTCTCAAAACGAAACATTGATTCATCCACTCGGACCACTTTTCCCCATTTTAAAAAGTGTGTTGAGCACGACTTTGATCACTTTGCTCGTCATCATCATGTTGGCCATGGGTTGCGTCATCACGTGGAAGGTAAAGTTACGATTTAAACAAACTCCGCCCGCCCCCGATTCGGCTTCACCGCAACGCATTTCTCTCATTGCAGGAAGTTTATCATCATTTACGTCGCCCCGTCGGAGTCGTAACGGGAATGCTGTCGCAGTTCGTGCTCCTACCACTCGTCGGATACGGAATTGCGCATGCGCTCAAAGTAAAAAAAAAAAAAAAAATTAAATTTTTTTTTATAATTTTTGTTTCGCTAGTTGAGTCCCTACCACTCGATCGGATTGCTCGTTCTGACGTGCAGTCCTGGTGGAACGACGTCCAACATTTTCACGTACTTCACCGACGGCGACGTCTCATTGAGCATCGTCATGACGACCGCGTCGACGGTACTCGCGCTCGGGTTAATGCCGCTCAACCTTCTGCTCTACACGCCGAGTTGGACGTCCGATCACCTCGTCGTCCCCTACGACAAAATCTCCATCACGCTCCTCCTCATTCTCATCCCGGTGATCTTCGGGATGCTGACCCGTTGGAAACTGCCCAAGATCGCGGCGAAAATGTCGAAAACCGGAAGCATCGCCGGACTTTTAGCCATCGTGTCGACCATCATCCTCCAAGGGATCCTCTACCCGTCCATCTTTGACCAACCGTGGAAGGTGTGGTTCGCGTGCGTAGCACTTCCGGTGTTCGGCTTCTCCGTCGGCTACGTTCTCAGCGTGCTCTTCCGACAGGAGGCGCGTCGTGCTCGCACCGTCGCCATAGAAACGGGCGCGCAAAACGTGAGTCTGGCGCTGACCGTTCTCATTCTGTCGTTTCCGGGCGGGGCGCAGCAAGACATGTGCATCGTTCCGCTGCTGTTCAGCATCTTCGTCCTAATCGAGGGTTTCATATTCTGCATCGGGTTCAAAGTCCACCAATGGTATTTCGACGAAAAAGGCGCGAAATTCGAGCACATTTCGCAGAGCGATGAATCCGTGCCGAAGAATAACAACAAAATCGAATTGCTCGATTCGGATTCGGCCAAACAGAATTTCGTCTGAGAATTATTTAGTGCCAATGTTTTGATTGACTGGAAAAATTGAATTTTTGGTAAATCTTTACGTCATCAAAAACCAATTACCAAAGTATTTTGGGGGGATTTTTTTTTTTTTAGTGTTTTCTATAGTATTTGTCATTATACACACATTTATATATTTTATTATTAATTTAAATTTAATTTATAGCACGAAATATTAATCTAATTTTATATTTTTAAGTCATTTTTACACTTTTGCGAATTTAACAAAACTGTATACCTTGAATGAACACGTGTAACTTTCCAAAAATAAATGTAATTAGCGGCTAGGTAGAAACTTGCAATCGCTTAAACAGTCCTGGTGAATTGTTTGAAATAATATGTCGCCACCTGGTGTTAAAATGTAAAATTGGGGCACTCCGCCGGAGCTAAGGGCTCCATGTTTTCAACCTAGCCGTAATTAGTCGTTTAACAGCTGCCTCAATTTATTAAATGTAAACAAACAGTTTATCCACTTTTCCCACTACAAATACAAACGATTATCTCGCGTGTGTTCTATTTTATATATCGAAAACAGATTGCTTAACGCCAATCTTGAGTGTACATTGTACGCAAGAGTCACGGTGCCATTCACCAGCAATTATCACCAAACTGTCACACCTTCGAGCCATGCTTTTAATAGTCCGTGTTAACAAAACGCGGATTATCAGTTTTCCATTTTGATTTCTGTCTTTGACGAGCTCAGGATGGACAATTTCGTTTTCCCGAACTCAAGTTTCGACTTCAACTCGACCGTTGAGCCGACAACGACGCTTCATCCGATCGTCGGCGAACACGAAGAAGCGCTTAAAATCGCGTTAGAAGTGCTTCTAGTTGCTCTTTTAGCGTTCGTAATGTTGGCCATGGGCTGTGACATCACGTGGAGTGTAAGTGATCGATTTTTGTGTTTCGCAAAATTGTAAATTTTGAATTTTCTCAGGATCTTTTGTCGCATTTGCGGCGCCCAATCGGCGTTATTATAGGAATGACGTCACAATTCGGTGTTCTACCGCTATGTGCGTTTATAATCTCGAGATCGTTACACGTAATTATTAACATTTTCGAACGAATTTAACGTTTTGATGACATTTTTATTCGTTGCAGTTAACTGTTTACGAGTCGCTAAGTCTGCTGATTCTTTCGTGCTGCCCTGGCGGCGTAGTTTCGAATCTATTTACCATGTGGTGCAATGGTAACGTCAGTCTCAGTATTTGCATGACGACCATGAGCACTTTGATGGCTCTAGCAATGATGCCGCTTAATATTCTGCTCTACACTCAACTGTGGGACAACCACGACGACCAAGTTGTTGTGCCCTACGACAAATTGGCTTCTACATTGGTCACTATCTTTGTTCCCGTTCTTATCGGAGTTACTATCAAATCCAAGTGGCCAAAAGCGACACCTTGGGTCATTCGAGTGAGTATTTATTCATTTTGAAACATTTTTTTTGTCGATTTTTAGCTGCTGGAAGTATTGTTTTACGCTAGTTTCGGTTTACAACACTTCCGGTTTCGATTTCAGAGTGGCACGACGGCGGGCTTTCTGTCTATCATCGGCAGTATCGTCATTCAAGCGTTACTCATCCCGGGCTTGTTCAACTGCAGCTGGAAATCATATTTCTCAGCGCTGTTGCTTCCGGTTCTTGGTTTTAGTTTCGGTTTTGTGTGGGCTCGCGTTTTCAAAATGTCGTACAAAGACGCTCGCACCGTAGCGATGGAAACCGGGTCGCAGAACGTGCCGTTGGCTTTGACCATCGTTCTTTTATCGTTCCCCTTCGAAAAACAAAAAGAAATGGCTCCGATCCCGCTACTTTTTGCCATATTCATACACATCGAAGCCATAACGGCGTGTTTGTTCTATTACTGGTGGAGAAAGCGACATCCTGGTGGCGAAAACGAGAAACAAGAAATCGAAACTAGCGAGAAAATGCTCGCAGAACTCAAAGAAAAATCTCTCGAACCCGTTTAAATAAAATAAAAACAACAATAAATCATTTTCACCCTAAAAAAACAACTTTTTTTTCGTCTAAAAACAGAACAACGCAAACAAATTCTGTTTCAATCCCATTTCATTAGTTGAAGCAAAATCGAAACAAATTAAACATGCCCGGATGTCGAGGCGAATTTACTCATTTAATTTTGGTTCTTTTCCAGCTTGGTGGGAATAAATAAAACACGAAATTAATCTGTACAACGCATTTTAATTTTAATATCTAACAAAACAAAATGCCTACAATCGTATTTGGCTATTTATACGAGCAAAAAAGCTCAACCATGGATGTCGTAAACGCTTTGCAGCGCCAATTCCGGTTTGTCGTAGCCCATTTCCTCCGGTGTACTAATCCCCAGCTCGTCCAAAGTCGGTTTGATTTCCTTTATGATGTATGGGTAAATTTCCTTCACCTGAGTGCCGCATTTGTGCTGCAAATAACACACGCAATGACATTAAAATCTGCGATTTTCGGGCAACGAATTGCGAATTCGCACCTTGACGGCCTCAAGAAAACGAACGGCGAGCGCGAAATCGTTGAGCCGACGACACGCCTTGAGCGCGGCGATCATGATTTTCGGTTCGGGGACGAGATCCATTCCTTGCAGATCGTTCATCGCTTTGCGGATCTCCCAATGGTCGATTTCTTTGCGACTGAAATACGCTTCGTAGCGCGCGTCGAATGCTTCGTCCGATTCAGTGACGCCATGTTTCCACATACATTGCGAACCTGAATGCAAAATTAATTGAGTTTTTCACTACATTCGAGCGATTTATTTTGATGCAAAACTTACCCGCAAGTACGGTTTTTTGTTGAGATAGAAGCGATGTTCGAATTGCGGTCTGAAAACGCGAAGAAACCAGTCGAAACATCGTTAAAATGTTCGAGCGGATGTAATGGCGGAAGCAGGATGGTTCCCTGTTCGGGTTTGATGATGTGACGTCATGTTTTGTGCTAAATAGTTAAAGATTGTGATTAAGTTGAAGTGAGGTCACATTTGATGCTATTTTGTGAGGATAAACTACTTGTTTATATTTAGATATTGAAATAATTCGATGACGGATTGCCGTCCAACTAAAAAATAAAGAAACTAATTCAGTTATCCAACAAACAAATTCATAAAAAAAAATTCAAATTTGAAACAAATTTTTTCGAAAAATTCACAAAAATCTAAATGATTAATTAGTCGCAGTATATAAAAATAAAAAAAAACAATTCGCTTTCGCTTTCGCGCCCACGCAAGCACACACAGCGCATGCTCAGAAAATGCACACGCGTCAGTTGGTCGCTTGGAAGCAGACGCAGTCGAACACTGACATTGCGTCGCTCACTTGATTTATCTGTTGCAATTTTCGATTGCAAAATCCATGTAATGAATGAAAAACCCACGCGATTTTTAGACAAAAACCGGTGGCCGGAAACATGAAGGAAAACAAACTGGTCATCTTGGGAGCCGGAGGAGTCGGGAAGACGTCTTTGGTCATGCAATTCATCGATGGATTTTTCTCGTTTTCCTACAAACCAACTGTTGAAGATTATTACAGACACACGCTGCAACTGCCAAGTGAGTGAGAAATGTAATAAAAAGTGTAATTTGTTAGTTCGTTTGGGTTTGGGTTTGGGTTTGTTTTGTTTGTTTGGAGCGATGGCTTTGATTGGCGTTGATTGGGGTAATTGGCGTAATGAGAATTAGATTGAATTTTGGGCTGTTGAGTTTAAGCGATGAGGGCGCAAAGTAAAATCGATGGATTGGATGAAATAGTCAAAGTGAATCGATATGCGAAAGATGGAAGTGGATGGCGTTTTTCGGGTGAATAATGAGGCACCTTTGTCAAGGGGCCAGTCGATGTCCGTGTCGGTTTGGTTATAAAAAGTAAATTGGGTACTTGGAAGGTCGGCGAAAACTTGAGACGTATTTTTATTTTTAAACGACCAGTTTTTTTTTTTTTTTTTTTTTTTTTTTTTTTTTTTTTGATCTGTTTTTTGGGAATTGAAAATATTTCAAGAATTTTAGCAATTAGGATCAACATTTTAATCATTAAGAAGCAAAATTCTCGTGATGATTTTGAGAATCGAAAGCCCGCACACAAACGATCCACATTTTAACCATTGAGGCTAACAGTCAACATTTTGTCAACAGTTTAATAATCGAAACAAAACAGTCAACATTTTGTCAACAGTTTAACAATCGAAACAAAACAGTCAACATTTTTACAATCGAAACAAAACAGTCAACATTTTAACAATCGAAACAAAACAGTCAACATTTTAACAATTGAAACAAAATAGTCAACATTTTAACAATTGATATCAACAATTTACGTTTTAACAATTGAAATCAACAATTTACGTTTTAACAATTGAAATCAACAATCTACATTTTATACATTTTAGCAATTAAATAGTCAACATTTTAACCATAGTCAACATTTTAATCATAGTCAACATTTTAACCATAGTCAACATTTTAATCACAGTCAACATTTTAACCATAGTCAACATTTTAATCACAGTCAACATTTTAATCACAGTCAACATTTTAACCATAGTCAGCATTTGACAATGTTGTGACGATGTCGATCTGGGATCAGATCTTGTGGATCTGAGAATACGTCGAGTGATGCATATTGACCATTTTGGTTGTATCGCCCATTTCGGTCGTATTGCCCATTTCGGTTGTATAGCCCATTTCGGTTGTATCGCCCGTCAGTGTATATCAGTGAGTGAGTTTTATGTACGATAAACAGACGGTTGGTTACTATTACGTGACATTTATTGTAGCCATTAATAATTGCGATAGCGATTATCGGGCTACTCTGATAAATTGGGTAAGTTGTTCAATTACTACGCCGACAAGTGGCAAAATATATGATACTAAGAGAGTTATACAATCGGCTATCTCATACTCATCGGGTGATGTGGTTTTCTTGGGTTCTATTCCTGGTGTCCGAGTTACGTCATTGCTGCATCGTCACAATGACATCAGGGTCCAATATAACTGTGTTCTGTGGTAACTGCAATTGAAATAATGTCATAATAAACTGTTGCCAGTTTAAGCTATGCATTCAAGGCTTTCTACCACCTACAAATATACGAGGTCCCATATATTAGTCGGTGTCTGGTCTGTGTAATGAAAACTGTTTATTATGTGTTTTTGGTGGGGGCTAACATGACGAGTATCATGATGGAGAGGAAACATTACTGAATGTTTTTCCTTGTCCACTTAAGCATACCAGGTCCACTTAGACACTTTAACCCACTCGTTCGGCATTACCACTCATAATGCTCTTCTTCATTGGTCTCGATGGTATTTGTGTTGCGGGTAACGAAACTATGTTTCTTCACTACACACGTCACTCCGTAAGTGTATCTGCATGGAATTGGAAACACGCATAGCTGCTTCATCACACATACCGCGCCATGGATTATCGGCTCAGTAATGATTGGTACACATAACGGCATTGTTTGGAAGGAGCGACATCGACTTGTCGGCAAAGGCCCCTGGAAAAGGCCCGTCATCGGAGGGAAACTGTACCCATTTGTTAGATAGGTACAACATATAATTACGGATATCTGAGTTCTGGATAAGCCATTTACTTTCGGTTGGAAGTAAGTATTTATGCTTTTGTGAACATAAAGGGCGATTTTAACGGCTCTCACAGTCACAATTGTGTACCTTCGGACGGTCATTCTCATTCGAAATGATCAACTGCGACAACACCCAATTCATGATTTCTGATTCCTGTGCCGTTCTTCCCATTGTGGACTCTTTTTCTTTTTCTCTCGACTTCATCCGTAATCTAAAGTATGTGGCTTGTGGATTGTAGATGAAGATGTTGCCACCGAGGTTGAATACCATTTCAGTTGATCGCGTTACTGATGGACACTACATTTTGTACAATAGGCCATAAACTTCCGGTGCAGACATCCGTGGTAAGCTGAGCCTTAACATGCAAAACTCGCCAGCGCCAGCGAGTGCTTTTTCTAAGTTATTACATTGGCGGCCAACAGCCAATGCCATAACTCGCACACGTGTGAGTGGGACAAGTTGACCGATTCGAATTGGTCATTTGTTTTCTGCTTTTGCCATTTTTATTTCTCTCGAAACTTGTAGCTTCATTTGGGCTGTCGTTCTCGTTTCGGAAAGTGTTGCATGTTGCGTTTATTTACCATCTCATCTCATTCATCATGTTTGAGCGTGTTACGACTGCTGTTGATCGTCATGGCAGTCGTGAGTCGTTTCGGAGTTTGATGTGAAACTCGAAACGACTAGACTCTATCTCTTTAGCCTTGATCTCGTGTCTTTATTTACAATGATATGATACACCTTTTGTAACCATGGTAATACTTAATGAACTATATTTACACAGAAATGGCGCACAAAAACAAGATTTTCAACAATTTCGACCCACATTTTAAAACATAATTGACATATTACGCTAACAATTGAAAAACATTCTAACAATTCAAAAACATTCTAACAATTGAAAACACCATTACAGCAAAGAAAATTAACATTACAACATTGAAAATCAACATTACAACATTGAAAATCAACATTACAACAAAGAAAATCAGCATTATAAAAATGAAAATCAGCATTATATAAATGAAAATCAGCATTATAAATTGAAAATCAGCATTATAAATTGAAAATCAGCATTATAAAAATGAAAATCAGCATTATAAAAATGAAAATCAGCATTATAAAAATGAAAATCAGCATTATAAAAATGAAAATCAGCATT
>JAQFXT010000425.1:0-38530 GCA_034683725.1 Strigamia crassipes
TGTGTAACAATGATGTAATGGCTGCGGACAGGTCAATAGCCAATGGGAGTTTGTCATAAGTTTTGTGAAACAGACTACACTTTGGTACTACTTGTTAACGCGGAAATACGGTAATTTCATGTTTTGCCACTAGGTGTTTCCTGTCGATGTCTGGTGTTTCATCTAATGCCAAAACATGTAATTACTCAGGATTTCAATAGCTAGCATACAGTGGTCATCCAATTTTTTTTGAACAAGACTGTACGTGCTGAACGAGGGAAGAAAGCGGGAAGCACAATAGCGAACAATAGCGGGTATGAGTGCGTTGGATCCGAGTCCGACCCGGAGCAATCTCATTAAGACTATGTGGGTTTGCTTTCATCTTCCTTTGCTTCTTTTGCCACTTCTACTCATAGCTGTTGGCAAAAATCAATGGCTTAATATTAGTGATTGGGTCATGGTTGTTGAGTGAATGAGTTGGGAGGGAAATGGAGGAGAAGAAACTGACTGTCCTTCTCTTTCTCTTGTGGGGTTATATGGAATGGGAGACTCTTGATGGTGGATTATCAAATGTTTGCCAAGTGCACTAGAAGTAAGTGATGTTACAATTTCCTTTTGCTGCAATGGAAATTGGGAGATCAACTACTTGATGGGGCACATATTTATCGGATTTGTTTTTCGAGCCAAATCGGTTGGGTCATGGTCTATTTATTGAATTCCCAAGTTGACAAGTAATAAATTGGGAGTGAGAGAAACAAATGTAGAGAAATAGAGCCTTTCAATGGATAAATGGCAAGTGAGTGGTGAATTTGTCGTTGTTTAGGGATTTTGTGTGACAATTTATGAAATACGGAAACCACGAGTTATTTTAAAGTTGGAAAATCAATAGGTGCGTTAAAAGATTCTATAAGCAAAAACAAATAGACCAAATTACTGTTGTTGTTTTCATCCGGGTCTTTTCGCGGATGCACAGACCGTGGTAGGCAACAAACACGTTGCGCTAGTGTATTTTGAATGCAGTTTTTGATTCGATCGTTTAATAAATAAACAGATACCGGTAAATAAATTTTGTGACACCCAAAAGCAGCACTACTAGTAGGCATTGTAATACGCCGTTTACTCGTTGCCTATCATGTAGTACACAAAATTGCTACCAGAGCGTGCAAAACAATTCTGTAATTTGATCTACAAGACAAAAACATGCCTAACTGTGAATGTGCGTGAGATTATTTTGCTTCTGTGCCTGTTTTACAAATTAACGGTAATTTTTATTCTTTGGACAAATTGTGGTTGTGTTTTTGCAGTTTATGGCTGTTTTTGGTGTCCATTCCAAAAATGATCTACTTTGAATGCACCTGACATGTTTGATAAAGTTTTAGTTTATGCTGCTTTGCGATTGGCTACGGTAGTAAGTAGCCGATAATTTTGAAGAAAGAATGGGGGAATAAAAGGTTTGTGGCTACTTAGGAGAAACTAACACTGCTGGTCCCTTGGGTTAGTGAAAAGTAGCCTGAGTGTGTTGGTCTTGGTGTTGGCTGGCTCAGCACAAATTTGCCCAGCATGGGGCCAAAGTGAAGTTCACGTAGGTAAAGAAAGTTGCCAATTGAGAGAAAAGGGAAGATAGAGAAAGGAGAAAGTGAGCTGTGTCACTGGTTACAAATTGCCTCTCTGATTGCCAGACCGGTTACAATATTATTGAGGGATTCAATTTTTCATTCCCAATTTGTCAAAACGGCCCACTGCAATCATTCGCATTTATAACTCAAGAAATCCAAGATTTACATTTGCTATCTTGCATTTACATGTGCAGTGCTCCATAATTTAATTTCTCCAAAGGTAAATTAACTAAAGTAAAAAAAAAAATCTTATTATAATTACTCTTATTATAATTGTTATAAATGTTATGCGTTTTTGTTTATATGAAAAGTTCATATGAATAGTGAGTAAGCTGGCGTCAGCTTATGTAGCGACACAATGGTGTATAGTTCTTGTTTTGATTTTCAATTGAAAACAACGTTTGTTTGCGTTTCTTTTTAAATTCGTGAACATTACAGGTTTATCTGAGTTATTATTCATAAATGTTGTAAAAACATAGTTTTTTATGCAAAATATACTTAATGCAAGCTTTAAATTCGAAAACGCTGTATATGAAAATGAAGAATTAAAGCTAAACTAAACCAGGCAACAAAAACATTAGATAAAAAGAAATGGACAAATGTTCCTCTTTTGAATAATAGAAAAAAAATAAGTTGAGTGTGTGTGGCACAGCAGGGCCCAAACTCGGTTATCACTGCTGAACAACCAGCTCAGGCGCTGCTTTGATGGACATTCAGGAAATTACATTTTCCGCAGCACTTAAGCCAATGCCTAATCTTTCTCTATATTCAATACTGGCGAAAAGACATTTCATATTTATATTGGTGAAAAGAAAACAAACTCACACACTTTGCACCACACAAAAAGACGACTTAAAGGTATAATGGATGTATTGAGATTATTGGGTTTAATTAAATTCGCACAAAATGAAAGACAAATTGCAAAACAACAACTTCCTGCGCGCATCTCGAAAGAAATTCTCCTACTATATAAACATCAACTTTCTCGAGATTTAGTTGAAAAGACAATCCGGCGGTTTGGAACGAGACCATAGAGTTTCCTGTACAAAAGACCATCACCAACCTCTTCATTTTAAATTCTAATATACGCAAACTTGTTTCTCCTTAATTTCACTATTGGGAAATTAGAACAGTTTTGTCTATATTTTGATTAAAAGGTCTAGAAATAATGAGGTTTATGCTATTTTTGGACCAATATTACTGGATTACTGGTTTTAATATCAAATTTTATCAAAATGTTTGTGTTCTGCCCTTCGAAACACCAACTTATGAAAGAGAAAAGTAACTGACAGAAACCATCATAGTTCGAGACAGGACTGATTTATTCATAAACCGTGTCTCCTAGGTTACACTGTGCATTCAAACATGGTGTATACTTGGTGAAAGATTTTTTTTTTCTTTTTTTTTTTTTTTTTTTTTGCTGACAAATATTGAACTTTTGTGCTTCCACAAGCTATAATTCCAGTATAATATTTCAATTGCAAAATAAATAAAATAAAACGCCGCAAAATCCTCAGAGTTAAGCCAAAAATTAAGGGCAGGAGTAAGACCATTAAACAATGACGTGTTTTGCATTATTTCCGCTAGGGAGAATTGGTTTTTCAATATTAACTAAAGTATGTTGCGAACAGACTAAATCGGCCGCCATTTTTCGAGTTAGATCGAAACAAGCTGTTTGAAACACCGTTTAAACGTGTTTAAAATGCTATTCAATCTAAATTACTTTATGGGTGCGCTTACAATGGTAAATAGAGATGCACTTATTTATTTTTAACCTGCAATTAGTACATTGAAACTGCAATTATGTAATTCAATCACGCATATTAGGACAATTTTGTATGTGCAATATGCATTGCTTGTTTTGGAATTGCATTACAGAGAAAACGCATTAAGCGAGGTGGCGTATGACAAAGGTTAGCTTTTCTGTCTTAATTTTTAGTTTCCAGTACTAATTCTGCACGGTTCACAATACACCACCTAGCGAGGACAATTCACTACTCAAGCGCTCGTGCTAATGGATTTTTGCAAAGTCGACGCAAGAATGAAAAAAGCCTTTTTTGTTTGTTTGAAAAATCGCTCCAGTGGTTTTTTTTTGGAATAACTCATTTTCATATTCTGACCATTACTAATAATTCCAATGTTGACTTTAATTATCATTTGTCCGCATTAAAACACTCAGATTGATGTAAATGAAATGCGTGAGCGGACAATTAAAACACAATTAAGCCCTTAAACTTTAGCAGATAATGTAAACAAGTATTTAATTCGGCCATTCCCAGTCTCAACTCTGAGTTTCTGAAACAGAAGAAAAAGAAGAAGAAGAAGAAAAATAATAAGGATGAAGACGACGAAGAAACAAAGCCCAAAGACCTGCAAAAGCGGTCAGTTGAGTTGCCAGCTTAAACGACCCGATCGCAGCCCCAATTTATCGATTTATTGGAATCCATCTCTTGCAGCAGAGCGGAACTTGGAGGGTGTGTGTTGCACTAGCAACGGCAAAAGGTTAAAACGAGGGAACGGGGACAAAATCCAATAATTGACTATGGCATAGAATTCATTGTGGAGCCGTATTCCACCGAAATTCGCCTCCTCCTCTAACTCTTTTATCGCACAACAAAGTGGACAGCAATGAAAAGAAAAGATTTATACGAGTCTAATGCAATCTTAAAGATCAAAACAAGCAATCTGCTCTGCTCTGCTCCACCTACAAATAATATAAGGTGCAATTTTGATGAACAACTAGCTATTCAAGCGCAGTTCTACTGGGCTGAATCCTTTTGGCGGCAACACAAAAGAGAACAGTATTTCTTGCACAGTCGTGTCTTATTGCTCCCTTTTTTGGAACACGTCCAAATCAGTCTTTCCTTCACTAGTGCACTAGGCAAACAAGCCTTGCATTCCGCCAGCCATTCATGATGAGGTGACCGACTGAGTGCAGGCGGTCTAATAAGCTGCCGAGCATCATATATATATATTTGATCTTTTTTAACAATCTCACTTAGCAAATGAATTAAATACTGTCTTATGGAACATCGCTTTGCAAATTCAACTTTATTTAAACTACCGTAAAGCTTCGGATAAACGTCCGGGCGTTTTATATCGGAGTGTCTGCGAACGTGGTAAAGATTACATTGTATTTAGTTCAGTTTTTGTCACCAGTTGGTGCTATTGTTTTGTATTATGAGTCTTAGAGAATAAATGCTAGGCGTGGATGTTTCATCCGTGCTCGTTCTGATTAGCAATTACCAACACTAAGGAGAATCAGAAAAAAAGTTAAGTAGTTAACTGTGGTTAAGTACTTAAGTGTGGATAACTTACTGAGCATGCCCAGAATGTTTTTTAAAGTGTCTTTTTACATACTCATTCATAACATTCACTCCTAAACACTTACTGAGTAACCCCAGTGTCTATTTTGACCAAAGTGATTATTTTGTGTCAAGCGTTTTGGGGCCTTAGACAAATTTTTTTTCCTACTTTACAGGGGGCCCGGAAAGAAGATTGTATGTATGTTACAAGGGGCCTTGAAAAAAATTAAGCTTGTGTGCTCATTTTTTAAGGTAATTAGGAAGAGAGAAAGTTTCATCACATCAATTCTTCATTGAATTTTTGATGTTTCCAGACAGCGGGCGCTTAATTGGACCCGGCATCACTACTAGTGTTCCTAACTACTACATTTGACTTGTGACGTGTCAAAAACAGGAGTGTAAATCTTGCTTCCTCAATTTGTCGCTCTAGTCAGCTGGTAATTGTGGGGTTGTTGACTAGTCTTTTCATGTGCCGGCAGAAGCTGACGACTACCTACACACATATTGGGTCTGTCATTTTCTAAGTCCGGCTTTTAGCGCACGCAAGATGAAGAGGGTTTTATTTCCTTTTATTTTTTTTAAGCATTTTTTTATAGTGACTGTGTGAAAGGTAATCTGGTTCCAATTCCAGCTTTTTTCGCTCGAAAGATTTTGCTACTTGGGCCATTTTTCCCCACTTTTTTTATAACCTTTCTATCAGCAGCTGCGTCAACACCTTTAACAGATTGCTGCAGTCTGGTGATGTGAGAACTAAGCAGGCTTAACTCTTGACACTTGGGGTTTTAACTGTCCTCCCCCCTACTACTAGGATGTGCTGTTTTATGCTTGTGCAAAAGAGATCGAGAGAAAAAAGGTAATTAGAAATTGCTCCCTGCTTTTAAGCAGCTTTCCTGTTTTGACGAATTTTCATTAGACTACGATTAAATGGATTTCAAACCGAAGTTAGAGCCGGCTAATGCCAATGCCCCACTTGGAGGATACAGTGCCGCTTTGCTGCGAAAACTTTTGTGTCGTTCATTTCCACCTGAAGGAACTTGACGGCCAGAGACCGGATCTGTTTTTGTTCGACCGATACAAGTCTGACTGCTTGCCAGGGTTTTTGATCGGAACGTGTCATGTCGGAAAACATCTACGTTCAAGTATCATAAGAATAAGATCACAATTTAGGGAGTTACTGGAAGACAAGTGATACCGGCCCGTAACACATTAGGATAAAAAATACCGGTCCGCTACGTTACATAGTTTGAGAAGTGCTGAGTAAAGGTACTCAGTTGTTCGTTCAAGTAGCACAACTATTGCCAGTAACGTCAAGTAATAACCCATACAATCCATGAATTACACGGGGTTAATTTGAAGTTTAGCAGGACCGGGGTGTTGAATGTTGGTCAATTTGAATTTCAAATGGAGCGGTGCAGTGCCCCCACACTAGGAATTGTGTTGCGTTGAATAATTTGTCACGTGTTGCTAATGGACATGGCAAAGTGTGCGAGACGGAGGTTAGTTTATGCGACTGACATTGCTAGGGTTCAGACTGCATCGCAACGCAGGTGCAGCACTCCGAAAGGTGAAAGCAAGTGCATGAAGTATTGATAAGGATGAGAGAAAGAGGGAGAGGAAAGGAAAGGAAAAGAAGAGTCGTAAATAGGCGAATGGGGAGTGCATCATTGGTGCGAGAGAGAGAAACGGCACGCGTATCTATGGAAATTGGTGCCGTTTGCAATGATCCACGGTTAAGGGGCAATGACCTCGTCCTCGTCTCGACTTTGTTTGATGTTGAGTTTTTCAATAAGGCGAGATGTGGTGGCGCCATTAGGCGTCTATTTCATCCGAGAGTGGTGTGGCACTCGTTTAAATTGCTTTGCATATTCAGCGTTTATGTGCCTCCCTCTGTCTCTCTCTCTCTCTCGTTTCATCTAGTCAGGTCTGCCGTGCTCTCGCTTTCTATCTTTTGCCTAATTGCAAGCGATTGTTTTAACAAGTTGAGGGTAATTGATGCTTGAGTTTGTTTTTGATTTCACTTCAAAGGTAGATGCAAATTGCAAATGGGAAACTTTGGTTTTTCGATTCAATGACTTCCGCTTTGTCTAAAAAAAGTAGCAATGAGCTCTTCTAATACATCCTGATTGCATGTATTTCGAACCCAGGAAACGATGCACTAAATGATAGTCTATTAGCAGTTGTAACTAAATATTTTTGTAAAAAGAATGAAACGCAAGAGACTGTAATTATAAAACTAAACTCTGCGTCCTGTATCTTGAAGATGAATTTCCACTTCTACTGGGTGACCCAGAAAAACCTGACGATTTTGTAACTAATTAAAACATATTTTTAATCGATTTTTCCAATTTCATATTACATGCCGTAACATTCCTTCAAGAATTTACCCCACCACTCCAAGGCCGTGTTAAGGGGGCTTCGGCACCGGAAAGGGTGCCAAACTAAAGGGTGTCAAACTTGGGGTTCCAAACCCAAAACTTGTACTCCCTTATGGATTAAGTTAAGGGATGCATTCCATGCACATTCGGCAGTATTTTTGGTGGGGGACCTCCAATTTTAAAAAAAACAACTTTTTTTAGAGCACCAAACTTAATCTAGCGTGCTATTTTGTTGGCTTTGGATGCCAGATTTACACTTTGTACCGGGCGAAGTTTTTTCATCATACGGCATTGCGCCAATCACTATTCTAGGCAAGTCTCTTTGGATCACCCAGGAAGGCATCTGAGAGATATCATTTTTTACACACAAAAGTGGCATTCAAATTTCTGTATAATGCTTTTTAATGCCAATAAACTATTTAATTAATTACGGTGTAATTGCATTTACAAAATCATCAGATGTTTCTTGGTCACCTTATGTATATTGCAGGAACGACGCAAAAGTGAACTGGAATTAAAACTACAAAATATTTTTGTTTTTCATCGGCTTCTACCTAAAATGACAGTTTGAAAGCAACATACATTTCCTTACCAAAATCGACCTATCTAATGGCAGAAACTGGTTATAATTTGTTTTTGTGGAATAATATTTATCTTTATTTTGGGCCCCCTAGAGCTTCGGTTGAAATGTCTGCATTTTATTCAAGCACAAGGAAATACGACTAAGCTGCTGAAAGGATTATAGTTGGTCTGGTTTCAGCAAAAAGAAATCCATAGAAATGCAAACAAACAAAAACTTCATTTAACATTAAAGGCGCGTGGTATGTATACCACCAGGAGTTATATTTTATTTTCACTCTGGCTAAAGTTTATATGGCGAGCTAGGTATATTCATTGCATTAGGTATTTAGTCCTGCTGCGTTACTCGTCCCTGCATCACTCCACCCATCAACAAGGGCAGCGGTACGTGCTCGGCTCACTCAAACCAACCTCACTGGCAAATGTTTTTTTAAATCCTCTCGACCACATTGATCGTCGGACCTCACGTTTCACCAATCATTGAGAAGGAGATTTAGCCAGATTTTTCCTTTCTCTTTATCCCTTTTCTCTATTTTTTTTTTTCTCTCTTCTCCGGAAAAATAATAATTCACTATTGAGGTCTTAGCATTGGTGTGCGCGTGCGCTGGGAGAGCTAAATCACCTCCAATAGTATTAAGAAAAAATATGAAAAAAATTGGGTTAATTATATAACACAAATTGAAGAGCAAACGACAAAAAAAACCGTTAACTAAACTGTACATATTGCGTATTCAAATTTTTGTTATAGCGTAGCTTAGATATTTATTATATACGTGAGATTTGACCGAAAGTAAAAGTTAAAAGTTAATAATAAATAAGGTTTTAAATTCCAAATTTTGCTAGAAATTTGACGCAAAATTATAATTATACTAGGCAAATAAATGTTGCGACCGTGTGGTATACGTAGTAAAAATTAGCCTTAGGTAGGGGTCATGCCCCTAGGGGTTTTTCTTTAAAGGTTACTATTGATTAAAGGTATAAATTAGACAAGCCATAAGTTAACAACATTTATTTGCAATGTTGTATAATTGGAACAAACAACGGAGTAATGGACAATGGACGTTATTTGATTTTGCGAGATCCACTTCGTGTCTAAGCAAAGTGATGTTTTTGGTGTTTGAAAACAGTTGAATAAACTAGATGCAATGGCAGGGCCGGCCTTCTCTAAGGCCGGGCCTGGGCGCGAAAAGAATTGTGGGTTTCCTATTTGTTGAATTATTGAGTGATTTCATTTTGTTTTTCTGTTTCAATTGTTTTAATTTTCTTCGCTTTATTTTTCCGGGGCCCCATGCACAACCCGCTGCAGCCCCCTTGTGGCCGGCCCTGTGCAATGGGACAAAATCTAGCTGAAAAACCCTACATAATTGTAACTCAAAATAACTAAATAATGAAATTTGTATAACAAACGGCTAAGAAAACCGATAACTGAACAATGCAGATTGGTATAACAACCGCTAACTGAACAATGCAGATTGGTATAACAACCGCTAACTGAACAATGCAGATTGGTATAACAACCGCTAACTAAACAATTATTTGATAAAGATGTAATTTTATTGTTAATCTACGTTTTATCTACAATGCTTTGTTGTTTTTTTAACAAAAAAATACGCTTTTATTAGTTTTTAATGTCTTTGTAAACATTTTTTTATGAATTTGGTCTTCGGGATGTTATTCTTGCCTTTGTTTTAAAATGTCCTTAAGTATCTGAATAATTTTAGTTGCAGTTAGTGAATGGAACAATGCTTACACTTGTGTTTGATTTGCGAGAATTTGAGTGCTTCGGTATACATTTTTGTGTATGTAATTTTGTTGACGGAGGCATTTACTTCGCTTGAAAACTTGGACACACATTCTTCTTGCTTTGTTAACTTTCCGAAACCTGAGAATGTGCACATCTGTCCACACCCTTCTTGTTGAATAGGAAAACCTTTTCTCTTTTAAAGACGAACTTCTAGTGAAATTGAAATTTGCAGATTCAAACATTTTTTTTTTTTAAATATATAAAAATAATTTAATTTAAAAATTCATCTGTATTGATTTATTCCTTAGAAACTGCAAGTTAGGCTTTTCAGCATTGCTTCAGACCAAAGCAGCAATGACCAAAAAGCAAAATAAAATTAATAATGAAGAATTGTTGTATTATTGGAACATTCTATTGGAAACTTAACTTTATCTTATTAAGCGCAAAGCAGGGGTGCCATTTGCTCGTTTAGCGAGACTCGATTAGAGTACATTTATTATACAAAAGCATTATCCGATACACTTTGCATAGGGTAATTTAATTGTAGGAAATGGATGCTCATACTTGCACCCCCAATGAGAAAATAGAAATTGATTTAAGAAAAATTTTTGAATGTTGGTCATCTTTGATTGAATTAGGTTTACGATTGGGTTATGATTTTTGCTAATTTGAGGTGTTTATTGCAATTGTAATGGTTAATTTTCGACGTTATTGCTTTAATCGAATGTTTCCAACTTGTATTTAATTATTGGGATGGAAATTAGTTTCATAACTGCATTTGCTGATTCCACTTGATCTCTTAAAATTCAATTAAAACACAAACGGCCGCCATTTTTTGCCGTTATGTGACGTCGGAGTGATCAACAGATGTTGGGAACATAAAATTTAGATAATTGTTTTTCTTTAAAGTTTCGAGTTTTATTACGACGATTTCGATCAACTTTTCAGAATTTCTCATCAAATTTGATATGTTTTTTGCAGATATTAGTAATATTGCAAAAAAGAAAAAAGTCTAAATGAAAATTCTAAGAAATCTACAAAATTCAAGTAAAACCTTAAGAAATCCAAGTAAAACATTAAGAAATCTAAGTAAAACATTAAGAAATCTGAGTAAAAACATTTTAAAAAGTCCAATTAAAACATTATTGAGAAATCGAATTAAAACATTAAGAAATTCAATCAAAACATTAAGAAGTCCAAGTAGTAACACCAGAAAAAAAATTCAAGTAAAACTTTAAGAACTCTAATAAAAATTTTGCAAATCATAAAAAAAATCACCTGGAACTGTAAAACACACCTGATACATTCCTTTACAATCCCAAAAAAAATACTTCCACAAACTCAAAAAAAATCTCTGAATCATATTGAATCTGAGCAAATCTTGTGCAAACCCAAAAACGAGATTTCCAAATTTCCAAACCCCAACCCCGAATCTCTTCTTATCGACCAAACATTTCCCGCCGCAGCAGTAAATCAACTCAATACAACATTATCTACCAGGTCACCTACAGTTGCGCATAGAATTTCATTATTTACTAACTTGATTGGTTCCACAACTAAAATAAGGCATCGCGAATCGCTTTAGCGATTTCTTTCTCGGTGCAATAGTTCAATTTGTCTTATTAAACAAACAAGCAAACAGAAAAAGGAATTTTTTTTTTGAACAAAATGTAATACCAGAATTTTTTTTTTTTTTTTTAATATTTATTTTATTTTATTTATTTACTGAGGAAATTCTTTCGCACCATACGCTACTACCCATATGTTCACTTGAATACACACAACACCGCAGCAATTTCTGTTACTCGCCTGTGTTTGCTGAGTCAGCGAGTCTTTCACTACACCACATACATGACTAAACCCAACTATCAATGCTGGGATTTGATAAAGAAAAAATGCAATTCGATCGGCCTGACTATTTTTTAATGCTTTTCTGAGCACGGCTTGAACAGTTTGTTGACAAATAAGTTTTTCCAATTTAAAAAAAAAATATAAAAAAAGAATAAAAAATATTTTTTTTATTTTGTTATTTCGGTTCAAATTGAATTTTCATCAGTTTTGAAGAGTGGTAACGAGTTTGCGCTTTGAAGAGCGGAAAAAAAGTATTGGTGTTTACTGTCATGAAAGAATGGCATTTTGATGATAGTAGGTGCATGGAAATACAGTTTAAGGGGATAGACAGCATTTCATAAAAGCAGAATCCAATGTTTGTTACGGCTATGAGTGATTGACTGCGAGTGAAATAAGTTTCAAAACTGGATCGAAAATTTTATACAGAAATAAAAACAATGAAAACATAAGAGTCCACTGTTTACGCGAGTAAAAATAATTTCTGGAATAATTTATTTCAACAATTAGCATAGGATAAAATAAAAAATCAAATGAAAATGATGTGAGTGATTTGTTGAATGATTAGTAGGAAGAGCACGAGTGCTGCGCCGATTATCGATAATTTTATTGGTGGCGAAAATTTATTCTGGCAGCAATTGGAGTGACTGATAATCAGACAAACTCGAGTGGTGTTCGAAAAGATTATTTCGCGAGATGACAAGAACCGGGTGAGATGGAAGTCGGCGACTTTAAGTATAGCAATCAGTTATATAAATTATGTTAATTTAATTGGATTTTGGGTTTAACGCAATTTGCTGGTAATCACGAGCGCCTTAGACAGAGTGGAAACCAATACACAAGAAGACCTACAAATGTGATAGAATTCAACAAAACAAACTATAGAAACTAATCCCAATCCATTTCAATTTTGTACACTTTTAATAAAAGCTCGCAAGCCTTAGTTTTTTCTGAGCGACATTTTGGGAGTAATTTTGACCGATAATCAACTTGCGGGTTATTATCGTCGATAAACGATTCCCATTGATCACACATGATGTGTTACTGGGTAA
Source organism: Strigamia crassipes (assembly GCA_034683725.1). Taxonomy (NCBI): domain Eukaryota; kingdom Metazoa; phylum Arthropoda; class Chilopoda; order Geophilomorpha; family Linotaeniidae; genus Strigamia; species Strigamia crassipes. The sequence goes on from JAQFXT010000425.1 coordinate 12,499, forward strand.
TCACAAGGAATAAAATTTTTTTGGACCAGAGGAGTTTTTTTTTTTTTAAATAATATCACGAGTTGATTCGAGACCCAGGGTAATTATCAGGGGATTATCGGCTGTTTCGGCGCTTGCCATTGGTAGAAAAATCGACAAGTGATGTTATCAGTGTAAAATTACAAAAAAATCAAATGCAACGGCGGATTTTAAGTGGAAGAAGGGCCCCATGCGAATTTTGGGGCCCCATGCGAATTTGGGGTCCCATGCGATAGTGGGGGCCCCCAATTTCCAAAAAAAAAAATAAAATTTTTTTTTTTTTTTAAATTGAATTCTAAAAAGGGCTGCGAGTAGGGCCCCACAGACCATTAATTCACCTGCACTCAAATGCAAATACAGTTTGAAATTCTTCAAAAAAAGAAAAACTAAAAATCAATAAAAACTTAAAGAAAAAAAAATTTATTTTTTGATTTTTACTTCATTATTCCTTTGAACAAAACACAAATAAAACGGATTAACATAAAGAAAATGTACACGGTACCCTAAATAACCCTTGTGAGTGTCTTTTTAATGAAATAAAACTAAGAATAATAAATTTCCTACCTTTGATGACGAAACCCGCTGTATACCAAACGAACAAGTGCAACATGGTCCGAGGATCCGCATACATATTGCTAGGTAGCTGGTTAAGATTCTATTCTATTCCCTTAATTTGTTAAGTCTCTGTCTTGTAGGTGTGATGGAGGAATGGAAGTTGGCTGTCGACTGCAGGCGGCTGTTGCGAGTCGTGTGTGCGGAGTCGAAGCGGCAACAGCAGCAGCCAGCAGTGGCTCTGTCTGTCCCTCTCTCCCGCTCTGCGAGCTTCGATCGAATCTGCTCGCAAGTGTCGGAGAGTCGACTTTGCCTGATAATTGGGTGGATGGGATGAGAGGCAAAAAGGAGCCGATTTCAACACTGGTAGCAGGTGGATGGATGGCTGAAAGAGGACCGGGATTGTCATACTGGATGAAGACGACGGGAAAGGGAATGGGCAATTGGACTCGATGCATATTTCATAAGGTGGAATATGTGAGATGACGGATAAATTGAGATACATGTTGAGGCTTGGAGGAGGTCATGCTGTTTTTTTGTCTGTTTTCTGCGGGTGAGATTTTTTTTTTTGAGATTTTTTTTATTTTTATTTTGGTAGTTATTTATGGGGTTACATTGGTAACATATAACATATGGTTTTTTATTAGATATACATATTTTTTAATTTGGCAATTGTTTTTTTATTGGATTTACACCAGGACCCAGGACTATGCATGGACCCCAGGAAAAAGAAACGAAAATTTTTTTGTTTATTTTATTTTTGTTTTATTCAGATTGTTAGGGCCTAAATTATTTGCACTTGGGCCTCTTTTACGGAGAGGGCCGGTCAATTGTTTATAAATTGTTTATATTTATTTTAAAGGAATTATTGGGTTTTATAGAATTTATTGGTTTTAAATGTTTAATTCTTTGCATATCAATTGCAATATTCACCTCTAAATTCGTAAAATTTAGATTTTTATTACGATTTGACTAAGACTTTTATGCTGATTCTGTTTGTTTACACCCGATAGCCTCGTTTTGGGACAGGTATAACGTCATTGTGACGTCATTAGGAAACACTGCCATTCTAATAGCACTCAGGCTTTGTCTTGGAGAAGGCAGGATATGATTTACGCGATTTGCCATTGAATATTTAAATAGCGCATGCGACCAGTAACTACTATTAAAGACTGTTAAGCGGTGCTTACGGGTTTGCTACTCTGGGAGTCGTTAAGAGTGTAAAAAAAATAATGAAGGTTAGGCCTGGGGTGTGGCTTTTAATGCTTTTTAAACATTTTGCTAAGCGACTAAAAAAAAATTATGGTTATGTGCCATTGTTTAAGTTTAATAAAAATAAAAATAAAAAACAGAAAATACATTTACATAAATTTACAGTTAAAGTTAATATTTTATAATGAGTGCGTTCAAATTGGAGTTAGAATAAGTGCGACCGGACATCTTGCTGGTTAAAACATAACTTGACTAGTTTATTCATAGTTTAAAGTAGGTGGCGCCACAAGCAAAGGGGCGTTACCAAGAACAGGGGAAAGACAAACAAAAGATTAATGTGTTCTTTGATCTTCATGTAAATGTGGGAATTTGAGTATGCAAATAAGCAGCCGTCTTGGATAAAGGAAAGTAACATAAAACATTTATTTCCGTATAAGTGGCGCTGACGTAGCGGTCAGCGTCATGAATTATCAAGAGGTAACTATAAGCAATGTGGGGAAAACACCCCAAAGATGGAACCTATTTCGGAGATTAAGAGTTGCGACTTTTATTCCAAATTGCCGTTTTCCGTTCATTACAGTTGTATAATGTAATGACTGTACATTACACCAGTGCTTCTCAAAGTATGTCATGTCACGGACCGGTATTTTTTTGTCCCAATGCGTTGCGGACCAGTAACATATTCAGTCGCAGTGAAATTTTTATGGAACTACAACTAAAGTAACATTTAAGTAACAAAAAAAACTCAAACTTTATTGGGAAAGATGGGCCTGCTTATTTATTTTACTAGTTTTTTCATTTGTCGGTTTTCTAATTTTTACACGTTTTGCCATTTTAGACAGTTTTGATATATTTCCATCAATACTATCTCATTTTCTACCTGTTTTAACCCATTCAAGACTGTTTAAAATGTGCAAAAACTGTTTAAAACGAGTAAAAAAATAAGAAAATGTTAATGGAAATGTAACAAAACTGTCTAAAACAGGTTAAAATTAGTCAAATATAATGTATCGGGTGTAAATCAGCTGAACACAACAGTGCTGTTACGCTGGGGTTTTGCCTAAGTAATTATTTATTTCTAAAACAATGAACCAAACTTACTACTAATGAACCAAACTAATGAACTAATGAACTAATGAACCAAACTAATGAACCAAACTTATTCGCGGTTTAGTAGCCACTGGCTTGCGGACCAGCACTGGTCCGCGGACCCCATTTTGAGTAGCACTGCATTACACAAAATACCCTCGAATTGTATTTACGATTGTAATTTGTTTAGTCTAAATTACTTTATGAATGCGCCTAGTGTTTGTGTCTTGTGATCAGTGCAAGAGTTGGACACCAGAGTGCGCTCTTGAGACGGTGTTTGGGAGTTGGGTCTTTAGTTTTCTTTAAATATTAGGCACCATTAAAAAAAATTCTCACGTGATGCCAAGTTCACTTTTAAATTATTAACTAAACTTAGAAATAATTTGGTTTTGAATTCATTTCGAAAGTGGACGACTATGAGTGGATGAATTTGATAATTTAAATGAATCAATTAATGATGCGATGGAACTCGTGGCTGGTCAATGGTTAGTTATATTAGATAATTAAATTATCTAAAGAATGAAATATTAAAATCCTAATTTGTTGCAAGCGATTAGAGTGGATAAAGTCGAATCATAGATCAAATTGATTTAACACAAAAAAAATCAAAATTGCACCAAATAACTAAAGCTTATAGCCATTTAACAAAACAAAAAAATTGACATCTTTTCTGTGATAATTAAATTAGGTACAGCAATACTGTTTATGTGTAGTGATAATAAGGGCTGAGGTTCTTGATCGATTGGTCAATTGCAAAACGCAGAAAATCAATAGAAAACTGAATTTTTTTTTCCAAATATAATTTTTTTTTAAATTTTGATTGATTTGTCTGAACATTTAAGTCATATTTTACAGTAAAAAGAAAAAAAATTTTTTTTTGTATTATTTTAGTTTTATTTTCTTAAATTTAAAAAAAAAAAATTTTTTTTAAAATAAATTGATGTTATATGTTTTTGTGTTGGTTCCGTGATGTATTTTGTAAAAAAAGAAGCAATAATTTGATATATATTTGTTGAAATCTTAGAGAAAAACAAAGCATTTAAGTGTTATACTCGTATTCCTTTAATATTATCATGGAAAATTGACAACATCTCTTATTCATTCAATTTGAATCAGGTGCTTCTCTATTGGTTGACAACATTTTCATATTAAAAACAGGTGCAGGGATTAGTTTTAGATAAGAAAAATGTTGTATATTAATTTGTGTAACAGGTGACAATAATCACTCTTTATACCATCTTTTCTTTTCCATTTTCAAAGGGAATGTGTCTAAATTTGATAATGCGATTTTTTTTTCCTTTCTCTTTTTTTTCTCTTCTTGTGCGTGTTGTATTCGGTGCTTATCAGTATAATTTTTTTTAGTGTTTGTAATGGATTTTTTTGAGTGTGTGTGTGGCCTCGCTTTGGGTTGTTAGATATGATGATTGATTATAATATAGAGATGAAAGGAAAAGGAAGTTCGAATAAAGGAAGAAAAAAAAATTGTTTTATTTGATTTTTAGCTTTGCAGTTGTATTAAGGTTGCATGGTGCGGATTGTCAGAGTAAAGTGTTGGAGATGTTGTGACATCATTTTGAATTTATTGGTGATGTTTTTTGGTGTTGAAAAATATGGATTTAAATAGCAGCAACTACAAGGGCTTCGGTTTTTGGGGGCTTTTAAAATAAAAAAGTATTCAGTTACTTGCTATTGTTGTAGGAAATAACATCTAGTATTGCATTTGTTAAGTGAGAACTCATATTTGTTGTAACTTTGTTAAATATTGGAAGAAATTCACTAAAATTTGGGTAAATCTTGAAGAAATTCACTAAAGTTTGGGTAAATCTTGAAGAAATTTACTAAACTTTGAGTGAAACTTGAAGAAATTGACGACAATTTGGTAAATTTTGAAGAAAATTCACTAAAGTGTCGGTAAATCTTGAAGAAATTCATTAAAGTTTGGGTAAATCTTGAAGAAATTCATTAAAGTTTGGATAAATCTTGAAGAAATTTATTGAAATTTGGGTAAATCTTGCAGAAATGAACTAAAATTTCGGTAAATCTTGTAGAAATTAAATAAAATTTTGGTAAATCTTGGTGCAATCAACAAATTTGGGTACAAATTTGCAGAAATCAGCTAAAATCTAATTAAATCTTGTAGAAATCAGCTAAAATCTAATAAAATCTTGTAGAAATCAGCTAAAATCTAGTTAAATCGTGCAGAAATCAACTAAAATCTAGTTAAATCTCGTAGAAATCAACTAAACTTTGGGCACATTTTGTAGAAATATCCCGAAATCATATAACCAGCAAACAGCACTTTCTAGTGCATTCAAGCTATCTTAATGCCAAAATCAAACCAAAAAATCCAATTACACAACTTTTTAAATAGCAACAGATAATGGCATTACTCACTTGTATCCAATAAACAATTTTAGACTTTTGTGTTTAAGTGTGCAAAAAATAGAAATCAGTATTTGAATTTAGCGTCCACACAACCAGACGCTGACTGCAAATAGACATAACAGCAAATAACGTCTTTCCTCAATCAATGGCCGTCTTTAAATCCAGACAGCACTATAATGGGCAATATAAATCGCACGTTGAGTACTTCCTTTGCGTTTTTTATTTTCGTTTCGTTTTGTTGAAAACTCCAACTAAAGGAAAACCTGATGATGATCGATGAAGATGAATCGAAAAGCATTCTTAGGAAGCAACAAATAATGTATTGTGCTCTCTTACATGACAGATGTAAGCTAATGTTGTCAGTTGTTGTTTGCTTCAGGTGAAATTAGATCATTCTTTGATGTGGCAACTCGTGTTTAGTGAGTGTTCCTTGTAATCCAACACCACGTCATAACAATGGGCTCAGTTGCTCAGTGGCATAATGAGGGAAGGCGTGGGAAGGGAAGGGAAGGGATTGAAGGCTGGAAGCTAAGTTGGCAACCGGAAATTACATTTCTGTTTGGGCTTTATTACTTATTAAGTGTTTTAAATGATTAATTTTATTTATTATTTTAAAAATGACCATATAATTATTAATTTAGGTTTGGACTTAGCGGCGCTTCGAAATCCCAGTGTTTGGCTTCTCCGCTCGCAGATTTTGCAACTTTCCCTCGGGGAATGAAAGATAGAGAGTATGTTGGTTTAGTTGCTGCACTTGAATAAAGCGTAACATCATTGTGTTATGTTGTAGTATAAGATTTAACGCAAGAATCGTGTGTAAAATATTGTTTTGGCCTTTGTGGCACGATGTAAAGCGGAGTTGATTGCTTCACTGCGATACACCACACATCTATAAAGGGAATGTGTATATTGAGCTAATGGTATGTAGCGCTAACCTACAAAAGGCTAATGGTATATTGATATCGGATGTAAGGCTAAATTACAAAAGGCTAAAAAAACCAGTATTATTAGTGTTTCATCTGGTTTGACGTAGCTTTACGTAAGGCTAATGTATTTGGACGTTACAAAATGCGAATGGATGAATTCCTTCGATGGGTTACTGGTGGCCCTAAGCTTTGCCCAACATGCCGTGTGCCGATAGCAAGTAGGCTGAAAACATACCTACGATAAATTTAAGTTACAAATTAGTTATAGTTATAAAAAAAATTAATTTAGTAATAAAACGCAAAAAAAATTAGCTTTTTGTCTGTCACAACTGGATGGAACGCTAATTTTTTTTTAGTTCTTTGTAAATTAGCTCTACATTGGTAACCAAAATAGCATTAGCCATTCGTAAATTAGCACTAAATACTGTTAGCGCTACGTAGATTAGCTCTATATACAGTGCCCCAATTGTGTAAAACTAAGCGTTTAACGTGTTTTAGCGGTAATACGGAACACTGCTTTTAACATGCAATTGATTATGGATCGAACTTATTCCATACCGTAGATAAGCATCTAATGCGGGCAATTGCGTTGCAATTTTCATTAATTACCCATTATATAAAAAATACACGTGCATGATAAGCATTTCGAAAACACCTAACGATGAGCACAATTAGACGTGGTGATGAGAGCATTAATCAATTTCTAAGTGAAAGAGAGAAATTAAAAGCAAAAAATAAATGGATTTATGGTATGGAGAAATGCGATGAAACGTATGCAACAAGGCAAATGAATTGGTCGGCATTCACTTCCTGGTTTGGTGGGTAGAATCGACTTTAGCATGCAAACGGTTCGTAAGAAGTTTTTGGACGAAATTAAACATTAAATATTCACCGGATGAATTAGTCTGTGTTGACAGGTTTTCAGGCTTTGATTTGCATGCAACTGCGGAGTAAAAGCCTTTTCTACTCAATCATTTTCGGCTGGTTTTGTTGTCGATGCGAATTATTTTTAGTTTGTTTTATAATTTTTTTTATGGGAATTATATGTTTGAAAAATCTCCAGCGGTGAGGAACCAAAGCCCAAGTGTTCCACAAATAACTCGTGCGCTGTCATAGTCGCTGCTCACTGGGGACCAGGCGTCGTCGTTTCTCGGTTAAATCACAACCTCCGACGGGTAAGTTATGTCTTCCTCCGCTTCATTTATGTGCCACGGATTCGACAAGTGAGTACAAACTTTCGATTTTATGGAGTTTCGAAGACCGGAACAGTCGAGTCTTAAGTTGTGGCTCTTGACTAATTTATGCAGGACGTGCGGGGTTGCATTAGTTTGCAGAATAGCTTAGATAAATTCGAGTTGCAATTGGAATATAACTTTTCGGAGTTTGTGAGGATTTCAATTGCTTTTTATGTGGGCTCGAATTTATTTGCAAATTTAAAAATCATTTTGAGATGGATAAATTCGGGAAAGGTTTATTTTTGAAAATAAATAAATTCAAAATAATTTGTCGAAAATTGGTGAATTTGATCATATTTACTTAGAAAATGAATTAATTCGATCATATTTACTTAGAAAATGAATTAATTCAAAGAAATATAATTAGAAAATTAATTAATTCAAAGAAATATAGTTAGAAAATTAATTAATTCAAAGAAATATAGTTAGAAAATTAATTAATTCAAAGAAGTATAGTTAGAAAATTAATTAATTCAAAGAAATATAGTTAGAAAATTAATTAATTTAGAGAAATATAGCTAGAAAATTAATTAATTCAAAGAAGTATAGTTAGAAAATTAATTAATTCAAAGAAATATAGTTAGAAAATTAATTAATTTAGAGAAATATAGTTAGAAAATTAATTAATTCAAAGAAATATAGTTAGAAAATTAATTAATTCAAAAAAATATAGTTAGAAAATTAATTAATTCAAAGAACTATAGTTAGAAAATTAATTAATTTAGAGAAATATAGTTAGAAAATGAATAAATTCGAGAAATAAAATTGTAAATAATATTTCCTCACTATAATTACACACAAATTATCAATTTCTACTTTGTTTTAAAAGTGCAGCCCTTATCGATAATGCAAAATGTTAATTCAAAAGTCAACTCGGTTTAGGCTATATTCAACTGCAGCAAACTTTAAACAGCTTCCTGTTTTCTGAGAAACAGGAAATCGGCTAGTTCCTCATTTGAATGCGGTTGAATTATACTAAACCAAATCAATGCGGTATCTCACTTCTGATGGAAAAGTTAAATTTAGAGAGCAAATGCACGTACGTGCCTATCGAATTAGCAATTCAGTTTGAAACCTTGGCCCGAGTAAACAAACAGCTTCACTGCACACCTCAGCATACAACATAGTAAGCAACCCCAAGGGGCTCAACTAGACCTCAAATAAACATAATAAACTTTGAAACGTTGGCAAACTGATTTTCTGTTTCTTCTTATCCATGAGAACTTTTTTTTTTTTTTTTTTTAACCAGGTATTCAAAACTATTAACTAAAGGGAATTCAAAGCTATATCTTCTAAACTGCGGATCGAAATTGACCAAAACGACTAAATCCAATGTCAAAATTGAAAAAAATGACTAAAATAAATGTTCAAACCGTTTGAATTGAATATATATTCACTTCTGACTCTTAGGTCTACCTCACGCACAGTGATTTTATTACACACTATTTCTACATAGCAGTGGACAAAAGAATAGCTTGCATGTCCACCAACAAGGTCAAAAGAGTGGAGTTTGAATACAAGAATGTTTATATTTTTAACATAAATGTATGTGGATTTGTAATTTAATCTGCACTGACATTTTAAATTTACATAAAGAATTGTACATTTTTAGAGTGTGTAAATAGTTGTACATTTTCAGCTTGTAAAAAGAATTGCAGATTTTTAGTTTGTAAAAAAAATTGCAGATTTTTAGTTTGTAAAAAAAATTGCAAGTTTTTAGTGTGGTTTTTATATCATAACTAATCACTTGTTTTGAAATTTTTTAAAACCGGAACTATGTGTTTCAGTGAAAAACCATGAATACCTGGTAATATCGATTTGCTGTAGCCCACCGCCAGGGTTTGTCAAGCTTTTGATCAAATTTCTTTGTTTGCCCATAGCTTACGAATTCAATCTCAATTATTTTTTTCGTATTTTCTGAAAATAACAAATTGGTTAAATTTCAACATAAAAATTAAACTGCAAAGCAGTAAAATTATTTTCTAAATTTTTTTCTGAAAAATTCTTATTTTAGCTTGGGTGTTTAAAATGGTTGGTTCTGCTAGGGTTCAATGTATAATATATGTTAAGGAAACCAATCATTCTTAGCAAAAGTTGACAGTTAAATAAAAATTGTCTTTAAATCAATACGTTGAGTTTTCGCTTAAATTGAAATTGAAATTAGAAATTGTGTGGCAAGAAGCAGCTGAGCTTTGAGGGGAAGCAAAATTTTTGTCAATTCAGCAAATGACAAATTGCATTTTCAACTGATTTTATCGTTTCCTCGACTCCCCATCTGCCTCCAGGTTAGCAGTATGTCTCCACATTCTGTGTCCATGCTTCCAGTTGCTATTTTATTTCCTTTTTTTGAGTGGGAGGGAAGAATTTACAAGTGCTAGAAGGAAAATGGCAAGTAGATTTGGATGGTGGTCCCCACTGGGTATAAAATGGAAACTGGATTCGACTTTTATCCTCATTTGTTGAATTGATGAAGCAGAAAAAAAGAAAGAAAAAAAAAAACGTTTGTTGTGTGACTGAGAAGTTTGTTGTATATCCTTTTCTGCTTACCATACTTGGTTTTTGTGATGAGTGGAAAAGTTTTTGGGGCGGTGCCAATTTTTCTAAAGAAAATGAACGAGACATAGATTCAAGTTTGGCAAGACATAATTTGAAAAGAAAATGTCTAAAGGCATTTTATTATTACTAACTGCTTTAAATTTTTTTTTTACTATTCTTTTTTCGGTAAGCGGAATAAACGTTTTCAATTCTCTTTTGAGTTTGTTGATGATAGGCGCATCCACTTAGCTTATGTTTTCTTTACGCTTATTTTTTTTTTGAAGGCAAAATGGCAAAACAATATGGTGGGTATGTGTGTGGGGGAAGAGAAAAGAGAAGAAAAAATATAATTTGATTCTATTGGCCCTATAGCTATTTCAATACGTGAAAGAAGCAGAAGAATTACATTTCAAGAACCCTGCCAGCTTTCACTATCAAATTGCATTTAAATTTGGTGCCTAGATTTGGGACAACATAGGCAGAAAATCATTGTTCTTCCTTATTTTGCAAGAAAGACATTAAACAAAGTAAATTGTCAGTAATATGCCAAAGATGTCAAATGAGTTGTTCCTGGATGTTGAATGGTGGTAGATTTTATTAGTAATTTTGAAAGATTAATGCAACCAATTAAAGTCAATTTAGTCGCTTTAAGGCTTCAATATTGAATGCCCAAAATGTTAATGGCCTATCTTGTGTGTTTTGTGATGTTTATTTGATCTGGGCCCAGTGCCATCAATTGACAAAAATTGAAATTAATTTTGGAATGGACTATAAATATGTTTATTTTTATTTACCAGTATCACCATTAAAAATGGCTGCTTTTTCAATACCTAACAGCACCTATATGCAAGACTCAAGAATACTGGCCATGCCGATTTAGCCTGTTTTTGGTCACAGTGGGCATGCGCACGACATTTAACTCACTACTGATGATAATCTTTGGATCGAAAGGCCTTTAGTGACAAATTATTTAGATTTGTTTTTGTTTGTAGAAAAGCGGAAATAATGCCATTAAACCAAATTTTATTTCAAGACATTTAAACAACAAAACATGTTTACCTGCAAGTTAAAAATGCATCTAGTCTACAAGGATAAAACTATTGATCATGCATAATATGGAATAATTTTTGTCTTAATACAACAGAAGTTCATCAACTGTGCCGATTTTTTTAATATGTTCACTATTGCCACTGATTACCCAAGAGATTAAAATGTCTCGGTTATAATTATTAGAAACTCGACCAAACAACAATCAAAACGGGGTCCATGCACCTGGATTTATTTACTTCTGTTATTAGTGGATACCTAGTATGTTTTGTTGTTGCATCTTTAAACGAGCAATATGCTCTGCATGGTAGGCTGGTTGCAGCGACTTTGTCATGGCCCGGTGAGTTTCGCTTGCAGTTGTTGGAGAAAAGGGGCTTAGGTTGGTCGCAAGTAGATGGACCATTGTGTTCTTTCATCTTTTGGTCACATGCATCAGTAGCTTGCCAGGGGGTTCGTCACTGGGATCTGCTAGTAGAATTTCTTTCGTTCTTCTTTCAATGGTTTTCTTGATCTGGGTTTAGTTTGATTTTGATTTTCTTTGCCTCTAGAGCTTTGCTTCACCTCTCCGATAAACGGAATTATATTCTCATTGAAATAAAAATTACAATTGATTTTGTAATTTTTTTTTCTCAAAACTTCAAGTGTTAAAATCAATTTTATTTGACTGGCTTTGGACTTTCCAAGTACAGGACTGAATTAATCACTGCGCTAAAGATTCTGCAAGTAAATGATTTTGTAATCACTGTATAGGGTCCTAAAATGTTATCTATGTTTTCCCGCTTTTTGTTGACAGTCAAAAAACTTTTTTTTTTGTTTGGGGCGGCTCTTGTTAGCATAGACAAAAAAAAGTTGTAAAAGTCTGCCTTTTTTAGGGCCTGGTTAAAACTAACCAAGTGACCAAAACAGAATACACAAATTGTATATGGCATGTAAGTGCAATAGTTATGATATTTATCTTCACTCTAAGACTTGGACTAACGTTGCAAGTTGGCATAATTATTTTACGGGCTCTGAAAAAAATTACCCCCCTGGCAAGGCCTGTAAAAAAAACTATTCCTCTGGCAAGGCCTGTAAAAAGCTATCCTCCTGGTGAAGCCTAGAAAAAATTACGCCTTTGGCAAAACCCGAATAAAAGTACGTCTTTGGCGAGGCCTGGAAAAAATACGCCCCTGGCGAGGTCCGGAAAAAATTACGCCCCTGGCGAGGCTCGGAAAAAAATTACGCCTCTGGTGAAGCCTGGAAAAAAATTACACCCCTGGCAAGGCCCGGATAAAACGTACGCCCCTGGCAAGGCCCGGATAAAACGTACGCTCCTGGCAAGGCCTGGAAAAAAATTACACCTCTGGCAAGGCCCGGATAAAACGTACGCCCCTGGCAAGGCCCGGAAAAAACGTACGCCTCTGGCAAGGCCCGGATAAAACGTACGCCTCTGGCAAGGCCCGGATAAAACGTACGCCCCTGGCAAGGCTCGGAAAAAATTTATGCCCTTAGCACAGCCTGGAAAAAAATTGTCTGAGGTCCTTTAAAAGCTTAATTTCGGCCCTATTAGACGCCATTGTACTTTTGCAATAGCTTTGCGTATCTCTCTTGCTACCGCTAATCGAAAGACATTTAGCAGATCTGGGCCTAGGGTGGCATGATATACAAGTCTGACCTTGTTACTTCTATATCAATTATTCCATGTACTCTCTCTATGACAGGCCGACCTGATGTATACTCTGCCGGGTCATGAATTGCTGAGCATGTCCATTCAGGTCGATGACTGGAACGTAACGCTGTCTCCCTGGATCAGAGTGCACATCTAAGTTTCCTCACTGCTCTCGGTTCCATCTTGGACCATTCCAAACATTTGGACAAGGATAGGGTTGGGCCACCGGCTAGTTATATTACGGTGACCCACTGCGGTTCTGATCACCATTTCCTTAATGATATACTTTCTTTATGGGAATGCGGAGAACCGCAGAAGCACTTCGCAGTAATTATTCATAACATTACTGTAATGAAATTGCAGTAAATTGTTGTTGAATAAACATTCAATTTGAATGAAAAAGTGGTGTAAACGCAACAGAAGTGATCAATAATTCATTGTTATTGAATACGACAGAACAAGCAGGCAGAGGTTGGATCTTTCTCCTGTTGAAATTGCAACAATTTTTCATCGAATTTGCAATAATGAACACTTGATGGAGTGATTTGAATTGTTGATTAAATTTGTCAGTTTTAATCACAAACTAAGTTATCTTGCAACATTTCAGTCAGTGCTGAGGTGTGTTTGTAGAGTTGCATGTTAATTTTCCAATGACGTCTTGGACGAGTTAAATGGAAATGGTGGGCGTTATAACTTGACTTTTTGGCACGTAACAAGTTAATTTGGTCGGCTTTCGTTAGTAGCTTGGATTGCTTGTTGTGTTTGTGTACACATACATGTTGTGTTTCTCTTGTACAATTAAGGTTATTATACTAAATGACAACTTGGGAATTATTTGCTCAAATTAGGCTAAAGCAAAGTGCGGTGAAAGTTTCTGTCGCCGCATAAATTATCTTTAACTTTGGTCTTTGGATTTAGAAAAAAAGTGTGAGTTTTAATTACTAGTGGTGGCGGTGATGATGAAGATTAATAAGAAAATTCTACCGTAATTTTTAATACATTTTTTTTCTCAAAACAAAAAAAAAATGTAAAAAAAATATATTTTTTAATTTATTTTTTTTTTTCCCCTTTAAAAAAACATCAAAGGTAAAGCTTATATACAAAAGTTTTGCTGCTTAATGAAATTTGAAATGTTGGTGTATTGTTTTATTTCATTTTTTAATAAGTTTCAGTTCTTGTGAGGAGGGGAAAGGAGGAAAAACTCTAAGAAAATTTAATCTTTTGCTACTAGTGGTACGTTTATTAAGTGTGCTTGCAGGTATGTTGAAATAAATTCTTGTCTTTTCAATGGCTGTGCTCTTCAATTTGAAACTCATTTTTAATCAAATTGAAAATACAGTAGTAGGAAAATTACATTTCTAGCTCTTACCAACATGAAAGAAAATTTTTTTTATATTAAATGAAGATTTTCTGCATTTTTATTCTTATTTATTGCAGCCAAGCCAAGTTAAGTAATAGTACAAAAGAGAAATTTTATTCATGTAGCCCCACAATTTGTGACTGGCAGGGGACTCATCTTACTCCCACATGCCCTGGCTACATGAGCACAAGCTTTTAGGACTTTGGTCACTCAAAGAGCTGGAGAATATATCAACAATTCAAGTATTCAACTTAAACAAATGACATTTTTGGAGCAATTGCTTTTGAATTAAAAATCTACAAAAAAAATGTTAAGTTGTCAAGATTTTAGGACGGGGATAATTGATTTAACTTTTTTAATTTCAGCAAAAAAAACAAATTGAAATTGGCATTTCATTTTATTTCTGTAAGAAATTAATTTCATTTGTTAGTGAAATGCGGCAAAGCTTCTAGGAGCAAAATAGTCGGCTGTTTAAACAAATTTAATTTTCTTTTATTTTGCAGTGAGATTTACTACATGTCCTTGAACCATTTCTAAATCTATTTGAATTTAGTTGTGTGTGCTGTATATTTTGTAATTAGTATTTGCATTCTGTAATTTCTTACAGTTCAAGAATTGGTAAGTTCGGCTTCGCTTTCGTACTCGGTTTCGAAATGTGTTTGCGTATTGATTAAAGACCTCGCATACGACCAGTAATGGTTGGTTAACCTACACTTTAAAATACAATCATGATCGAAAATAACAGATGCTAGTCAGTCCAAGGGACTGTTTGTCGAGAAACCACAGAAAACTCAGTTAGCGGTGGGTACATACATTATTTAGCAGGAAAAGTATTAAAATTTGACAAAATCGGGCCACCCATCCAAATTAAAGGCCAGATTGCATGTTGATATAGTGTGTAATAAAATGCTTTTTCCAGGGGCTCCAGTGTGTCTTACTCAGTCTCTAATCCAAATACTGACAACACGCAATGCTGCTTAACTTTTTGCACTAGGACAACTGTGTGTGGTCATCCCCACCAGATGGTCCTTAGGTGAAGCAAGTGGTTCAAGTGAGCGACCATAGTGACCACGTTGTATTGACTACATGAGTGCTGCTTGATTCGGTTAGGGTAGGATGTGAGAATAATAATTCATTTTGAAGAATTAAGACTAATTTTAAGTGTGTGTGTAAGTATCACTTATGAAGTAATGCAGAGCAGCCAACATGGTGATGCGAATTGCGCATATTTTTAATGAGAATGAGTTGTGTTGTGCAATTGGCAGTAAAAAAAATTTTTCAGCTCTGTAACTGAAAATAAATTTATGTTTATTGTGAAAAACATTTTTTATTTATACATTTGGTAATTTTTGTTTGAATTTAACTTTTTATAGTATTTTTAAAAATAAAATGTTCATTTCCATTAATTTAATAATTGGAATCTTCTGGTACATAGCACGCGAACAAATGAGCCAAGTGATTAATTTTCAAAATTTGTTATAGAAAGGGCTTTATAATAAATAATTCGTAATATCAAAATTCGTTATATCAAAATTTTTTAACATGGTGTTCTATAGGTACCAACCAAGTCATCTAAAAAAAATTCATTATAACAAAAATTCGTTATATCGCGATTCGTTATAACGAGGTTCAACTGTAAAAACATACAAGCTACATTAGGGATTCCATACAACTCCTGGCAAAAAGTATTCAATCAGCCACCACATGAGCTGATTCGAGATAAAAAAGATTTTTTGTTGCGCTCTAAAAAATTATTTATCCACAATACATTTAATTCAGTGAAAATAGAGCAATTCAAATAGTACAATTTAGTGACTATTTGAAAAATATTAAACACAATAAAAAAAAGTTACAAAAATTTTTGTTATCACACCTGGGGAAATAAGTATTTGATCAATCAAGCCAATAGTTTTTGCCAGGGGTTGTACATAGCAAGACCTGTGTTGAATGAAATAATGTTTACATGGACAACATGACACAAAAAACACATTATTCTTAGTCATACATGTTTGCGATGTAACGATAGGGTTCAGCTTTTTAAGTGATTTGTTTTGGTTGTAAACAAGCAGTACATTAAGTGTTTTAGCAAATCAATTAAGAGGGGATGCCTGAGTGAGCAATGAGAAATTTTTTAATACCTTCACGTGTAATTTAGGTCGACGGTTGTAATTTATTATTATTTTTTTATTACTATTATTTTATTAATGGTGCAGTGATAAATTTATGAAAGAGAGTTAGGAGAGGTTGGCGGGGAAGCTTGCCTTCTTTCTTTGCAGCATGTCGGAACAAATCTGTAGCATATTTGATCACGGTCACGACGATGATTTAAGGGTCGTTCACAGGCGACTGATCATGCCAAGATGGAGGCACATAATATACTGACTGGACCCTGAACTGGGCTTTTGATTTATTGCCAAGGATTGGAGTATTTTCAGACATTGAACTTTTTGAAGATTAAAAATTTTATTTTTTATTTTTCTATTTGATAATAATAACTTTTTTTTTTTTTTTTTCAATATTTTGTCTAATCTTCTTTGAATGTTTCTTGTTTGATGCTTTTTGTTTGGCTTTTAATGAAAAATTGTTCAATATTGATTTTATGTTATGGTTGTTTTGGTAATTGCTTTTTTAGAGAATGGACTGTTTACTTCAATCTCACATTTGCATACCTTCATTTATATTTTATGACGCTACTCTGTTAGCGCCACCTGGTGACCCTGAATAAAGATTGTCTTAATTTTCAAGTTTGACCACGATGGTCAAGTTTTAGTGCCTCCTACATGTACATACACTTTTGCAAGAACATACCAGAGAATGTATACAATATCTGCATGATTGTTTGTTTTTTTTAGCTAAATGATCAAAATATGTCATTATGTCATCAAATAATATAATTTAAGCTATTTTTCACAAAAAAAAATTTTTTTCAACTGTAATTTGCATAAACAACTTTCAGCAGAATTTGTTTTAATGGGGATTAATAGACCACAAAAAAGCAAATTCTTCATTGTATTAAAAATATAATTTTTATCTGAAGTGTACTGATTTCAGCAATAGAGGGTAGAAATTACAGAGTCCATATTTGTTTACATTATTTTGACAATTGTTGCAATTAATATGTAACCTGGGCAACAATGAATAAACAACTGAGATATGCATTGACATTAAGAAGACTAACTTGTTAATTTTATGTGTTGGCTAGAGGGCCTAAATGTAGGAATAAACACAGCAATATCCAAGCGAACAATAAGAAAAATACGGTTAAATTAAACTGCAGCAGAGCAAACTGTGGAAAACAAAATATTCAATTGGCACAAAATAAATAAACCACACGAGCCATTGACTCAACTTGTCATGTTGTTATGGCTTTTGATATTGCTATATAGCAAACAGTCAGCTTTTGTAAATGTCATAAACTGACACTGAACGTTACTCGAGGTCTTGTAACGCGGAAAGACATTTTTTTTAAATTTTTTTTAAAAATTTTTTTTATACAAAATAAGTGTTCCTTTCGGTCCGTCTTTTGTGTCGAGTTACCCGCCCTAATTTGCATGGAAGAAGAAGTATTTCATTGTGCGTTGGAATAAGTTAGGGTGTTGTGAGAACGGCGAATGCAATCTGGGTACGAGGCCACTACTGCCATCACATTTCTCTTTTCCTTTTCGACTAGCGATTTCTTTGAATACGTTTTCTCCTCTGTGGGTGCAGTTCTTCGATCAGCGTGAGGTCCGATCCAATCCCGGTTGCATCTTTTTAGTTTTTCTTTTTTTTCGTTTTTGGAGTGTGCAAATGTACGTGCAGAAATTGATTTTCTTGGTGAGGATAAGGAGCGTGGGGGGTATGGATGGAAAAGGGGTTGGAAATAGGTTTAGAGTATATTGATTACGATGAATTTTAAATTATTTATCTTTTCTTTTTTTCCTTTTCTTTTCCTTTTGGGTATAAGAAAAATGTTCATGTATTTTTAATGGTTTATCCTGTATGACAGTTCTTGATTTTAAAGAAATTGTGCTTAAAATTGAAAAGGAGATTTGAAACTTTTGATAGTGTTATCTAGGGGTCACCCACAAGAGGGGTGCAGCCGGGGCTCTTGAAAAATGTGAAATTAATTAATTTTTGTATATCAAGGCCCTTGATATATAAAGATTGATGTTTATTAGCCCAAAAATTGTCATTTTGTGAGCCAATAATCGTCATTTTGATGTAGCATTGGTCTAAAATGTCGCTGTTTGGTCTGAATCATCAAATTAAAGAGATTAAAAATTTAGAAAGAGATTAAAAATTCAGTTTTTGAACAGATTCTTGTACAGTGTGGTTGTGTCCACTTATTTCCTGCAGATATCCCGAGGAATCCGTGCCATCAAGCACTCAAAAGTTTCGTTTAAGCAATAATTCCAACTTAGGAGTTGCAGTAGCAACAGTTATTGAACATTTTAATGTTGATTTTTAAATTACGATTTTGCATTTTAAAGTTGATTTTTGGGTTACAATTTTTAGTATCGAGAGTACCGATTTCTCGGGAATAATGATTTCTAAGGAATGCCGAGTTTTTTGTCCTGAGAATCGGAAATCCAAAGTACCGAGAAAAATAAACTTTAATTTGCATGAGGGTAAAATAAAAATTAATACGAAAATAAATTATTATTATTATTCAGGTTTTTTAGGGCTCAAATTATTAGCACTCGATGCTACCCCAATCGAGAAGGCCTGTCAATTGTTTATAAATTGTTAGTAAAGTTAAAAGTTGCCCCAGCTTTCCTGCAATGCAAAACTAGCCAGTTTTGCATTGCAGGAAAGCTGGGGCCCTCTTACCAATTTGGATTATTCCAAACTTTTGGGACCAACTGTGATTGGACACAAAAAGAAATGAGAAACGCAAGTTTTGAAGAGTTTTTCTGGTTTTAAATTTGTTGGTGACCCGTGACTCTTTTCTCCAATTTTTCAAAAACTTGTTGTCGTTTTCGTTCGTAAATCAGTTGCTCGATATCTATCAGAAAAAAACCAAGTGGTAGGATGTGAAAGAAGCATGTAATTGACACAGGGTCTTCTTTGTCATCCGTAACTATGGTTGAGAGAGGAATCTTGATTGGAAAATGGAGAGGGTCTGCGACAAAGTAACTCGAGCCCGGCCGAATGATTGACAGCAATTGAACCATTCCTTCTTGTTGAGGATCCCATGAAGACCTCTAAGACGAGTTTTAAGTATACAGTGATGTATTGGGGTTTTGAAACGGTTTTAACTTTTGTTTCAAATCACTTTGACGAAGATTGTGTTCGCTTTTATCATTCCGTAAGGCGGAAACGCCACAAAAGTAAATAAAAACATAATTAAAATAAACAGAAAAATTTCATGTTTAATTTTCTTGAAATACTTTGTTATTATATGTATTCAATAATACAGAAATATTCATTGATTTCCTGTGAAAATTGATATGTTTGCTTTCCTGCCTTACCTTAACTCATTTTGTATGACTCTGATTGTATAAAGCGCTCCGTTTGTTATTTTAAACGAATAAATGTTATTTTAATTATATGACATTTTGGCAATAAATGTTGTTATCTAAAGGGTTGTCCAATATTATTGTTAAAAACTAGTACTTTAAAGAAAAATTCCAGTAGGGGGAGAGCTTGACTCTTTCCTCGGTCTATCTATAAACCTGTACCCCAGTCCAATTTTACTAGCAAAAAGAATTGCCTAAAATGACTAACACGCAACAGGAAATTGCACGCGAAATATCGCGGCGGTAGAATTCGGTAAAAAAAAAATAATTTTTTTTTCTTCATATTTTTTCGTATTTGCAAAAGCCGAATTTAGCGAATAACTTCTCTTTATCCGCCAGAGTAAACAAGCTATCGAAGCCTAACATGCAGAACTGGCATTGTGCCCGCGACCTTTTCTTCTCAAATTGGAATCTAGTAGTGGACACGTATCAGCGCATCCACATTTTCAATATACACATTTACGAGAGGGTAATTGAATTTTCGGACAGTCGATTTACACAAATTAATTACTCGCTATACACTTCTGCTGTATATGCTTCCCTGCATTACCTTCCCTTGAATTATATGACGCGGTCTTTACATTAAGTTATGCAAATAAACACACCTTTTTAGTTATACCTTACGAATGAGTGGACTCAAGTAATTGTTAATTTCTATGGATTATTATCTTATTTAGGAAAGAAATTACAACTTTGTTGGTTGCTGTATAGTTGTTACTGGGCGGTTTCTTCGTTTCCTGTAATTAGTCCCATGCTGACACACACACAAGAACAGTGCTAGTGTTGTGAAAGAGAAGAGTCAGCGAGGGAGAAAGCGAAAAGAAAAGAAAAAAAGGTTAGGAGAGAGTTTAATCGAGTTAGTCTGTATGTAGTTTTCATCTTATTTCGTTTGAATGTGAGAAATGGGAGCGATGGGATTCTCAAATTCACGATTTGGGCTGCAGCATGCGAGAGAAATAGACATCCACACACACACTGCAGTATGATATCGCTGGGGATTTGGAGGTTGTCACAAGTTTGTGGTAATTATGCCTGCGAGTCGTTATCGGATGTGCCATTCATCACGAGCCGAAATGTAAACGTCGAAACATTTACATCGAGGGCCTTGCTCTATGCGATTCTAACCGCAGATAAACACACTCGCACACTGCGAGAGTTTCATGTTGATGGTGCGCAGTTTTGCGACTTGAGTTGGTTTTTTTTTCTTCTGTTTTTTTAACTATGAGGAGCGAGAAAGAAAATAGTGCAGGGGTAAAAAGAAAATTTTTTTTTTTTTTTTTTTTTTGGTGTTGACAATCGATTTGAGGCAATCCACGCTTCCCCAAACATTTTGTTTCAAGTTATGTACGATGTGTGGTGATGCGTTTAAAATGTCGCCAAAAGCACTTTGGCACCGGCGCTCGTTGCGAGGTATTTTGAAAAACCCGTGATCCTTTGTCTGGGTGCATTTGGGCGTGTTAGCAGCACCATTAGCACCAACTACTTTTCTTTTATTTGGGCTCTTGTCGCCCAAATTGAGTCTGATCTAACTATTAGTATACGTTTAACATGGGCCAATTCTAGCACAAAAAGTGTGCAACTCTGGGTTTTACTTTTATGGAAAAGTTGGCACATAAATGCGCTTAATAACCTCAATAAGAAAACTCCACTCGCAACAGTTTCCATTAGGTGCATTCAATAATGAATTAACGCAGCACAAGAATCGGCAGTAGAAACACAGTAGAAACACCCTTTTCCAAGAAGGGGCCCGGATGCGAAAAGAATTCTGGGTCTCCTATTTGTTGAATTATTCAGTGATTTCATTTTGTTTTTCTTTTTTTTATCATTTTAATTTTTTTCACTTTATTTTTTCAGAGCCCCATGCTCAACCCGGGGTTTGAGTGCCTTGCGCCCGCTGCAACCCCCTTGTGGCCGGCCCTGAAAGTGTCGCACGCAGAACTGGACTGAGAACAAATTTAGTACCGCGAAATCTGGATTGGTCAGGCGACGGGGAAATTTGCGGGATCCCAGGTAACATAGGTATATTGCTCCTCATACGAGTCTCGTCCGAATTAACCTTTAGAGACCCTAAACACTTCAAAATATATAGCAATAATCTGGCCCTGGAAAAATAATATAATTTTATTAAACATAATTTACAAACATTAAATACGTATAGTTATGTACTCGGTCACATAAATCACAGAAAACAAATAATTACATTATCAAATTAAAAAAAAACACTGGTAACACCACTTAACACGACTGTTCTTCATTAAATGCGTCTTAGAGTTTTGCTGAATGGTGTTGCAGTTTCTTATTGATTGAATTTTGTTATATGGTAAATCAGAAATTATAATTCGGACAAGCTGGTTCAGCAGCTGACTGTTGACCCCACCTTCTCTTGGTAAGGTTGTGTGAAAGGCTGGTGTTTGACTGCAATTTGTTGGCGGTCTTGAGGCAAATGGATGCCATCTGCTGCTGGAATAATTTTATGGGAATATTAAGTATGGCACTTGTTTAATTTTAATGGGGTTTCTTGCAATTTGCATTTCGAGTAAGTGTTCGAATACGAATTGCAATGCCATCTAGTGCTCTTTTCTAGGATTGCTTACTCTAAATTTGTTGGTTGTGCTTGTGGATTTTAGATGGCGCCACTTTTCTGGTTGAAAACGAGAAGATTTTAGTTTGGGTTTTTATGCGTGTTCAAATTGCACCAATTCTTCAGTAATTCGTATTGCACTTGTTTTATTTGCTGGCGTATAAGTTTTGTTCTTTTTAGATCAAATTCTTGTCAATTTTAATAAAAACAGTTTAAAGATGTGGAGCATCTGTAAATTGAACACGGCCATTTTTATTATTCAAACGCAATCATATATTTCAAATGGATTGAATCAAACAACAAATTCAAGAGCCACTTCCAACAAATTTTGATTCGAATTTAGCGCCATTTGAAGTCGTTAGTTTGCCGCAATGGAAACAGATGGCAGCACGTGAATAGATTCGAAAACCCGGATGAGATTTGAAATGAAACCAGGATTAAACGCAGGTTATTAAATCTAATCTTTGTGTATTAAAATGCGATTTAGTTACGGGTAAGGGCCCATTTTTATATTACAATCGGTTGAAACGATTTATTCGAAGTGATGAAACTGAAATTTTGCTTATTCCAGTGTAAGAAAACGTACTCACATTCTTAAACTGTATTGATATCATATAAAATTCTGTAGATTTTAACAACAACAAAGGACGCACGAGTATCGACATCGAAAGAGATCGTCATGTTCGCCGAGACAAAGCTGTTTTAAAAACTGAAACAAAACAAAGCAGTGATGGCGATACAAACTGAATCCGGCTGACCAAAAAACAAACAAGTAAGCCAGTAAATAATTGATATTTACGGTACGATTGAGGAGAAAATAAACGAATTAATTTTTTAAATTTGTAATTGTGTTTATGAAAATGGTAAAGTGACGCATGAGATGCTGTGTGACAATATCGACTTAGGGGTGAATATTTTAGTTGAAATATCACTTCCGGGGTCTTAATTTTACAAGACCAAAACCTCAACATTAACTTACACAAACAATCATTAAAAACAGATTGCACGTGTCAATTAATGTGATATTACACTGTGAATGGAAGATCAGCAATTCACAAACTAATTACTCAGCCATAAACCATCTGCCACATTAATATTGGTTTAGATGAAAAAGAAAAAGAAATAAAAATATAGTTTTCTGGCTACATTTTGCAAACCCCTCGTTGTGGTTAAGCGTTCTGTTTCAATACCCGTGCGCAAGAACTGGCAGAAACCGTTGCAGATTTAGTCGTTTTCACAGCATTGCAACTATGCTCATCGCAACTGTAGGCGACACTCTAGCTCAGTGCTTCTCGAAGTATGTCATGTCACAGACCGGTATTTTTTTGTCCCAATGCGTTGCGGACCAGTAACATATTCAGTTGCAGTAAAATTTTTATAGAACTACAACTAAAGTAACATTTAAGTAAAAAAAACTCAAACTTTATTGGGAAAGATGGGCCTGTTTATTTTATTTATTAGTTTTTTTCATTTGTCGGTTCACTAATTTTTACACGTTTTTGCTGTTTAACCTGTTTTAGACAGTTTTGACACGTTTTCATCAATACTTTCTCATTTTCTACCTGTCTTAACCCATTCAAGACTGTCTAAAATGTCCAAAAACTGTTTAAAATGGGTAGAAAATAAGAAAATATTAATGGAAATGTAACAAAACTGTCTAAAACAGGTTAAACAGCAAAAACGTGTAAAAATTAGTCAAATATAATGTATCGGGTCTAAATCAGCTGAACACAACAGTGCTGTTATGCTGGGGCTTTACCTAAGTAATTATCAGTTGAAGATTGTAGAAATTATGAAAATGTAATTTATTTCTAAAACAACCTGATGCTAATGAACCAAACTTATTCGCGGACCAGTAGCCACTGGCTTGCGGACCAGCACTGGTTAGGTCTTGCAATACACATGCGAAACCGGACAAATTGGACATTACGACGAGAACAACAACCCAGGATGCGCATCAATCAACGACAATGAAAGGAACTGTCGTAATTATTCCAGTACTTTTATTATTAGTATTATGTTAGTTTATAAAGAGCTTCGAGCTCTAGTTGTTAGTTTAGTCCTAATTTAAATGCCAAATGTAGGCCTAGTCAGTGTATAAGTTCTAATATTATTGCCAGGGGTAATTCATGTGGAATTTACCCCTTTCAGACAATAAATAATGTATATGTTTTGGTCAAATATGTGTCTTATTTTATTTATCTCACTTACAGTTGCACAAGCCCGATATCTCAGCTTTTGGTTAATGGTCAGTTGAGGTTTTGGTCTTGTGAACTTAACCCATTGAAGCGGTATTTCTAATGAAATAGCCCAATCCAGGTCGACATCGTCACACCTTGAACACTTGTTTTTTAAATTTTAAATTGCAGTTGCTTTGTCAATTTCTGAAACTTATTGATGGTTTACTCATCTCTTTGAGGAAATTAATTTCTGGTTCGTCAATGATGTCATGGAATGTGACGATTGGTGGGTCGTGGCTATGTACTTCAACTTTGATTGGATTGATGTAGAAACTCGCATCGCCTCTGTCGGATAAATAACACTTTGAAGACGCTAGTTCGGAATCACTTTAAAGAAAAAATAAAGACGTTAAATAAAAGATGGGAAATGATGTTTTCACTTAGTTTGACCCTTAGTTGTTCTCCTCTGCACAATGCATAAAAATTGTGATAGGGCCGTTGCAGATTTGCATGGTCCGACACTGGGAATCGATTTTCCTCGTCATTTCTGATTGATTAGGCACGTTTCCGGCCCTTTTAATTTTTTGGCTATTTGTTGGGCGTCGCATGAATGATCCGCGACGTTTAGATTCGATCACTGCCTACGCGCGTTCGTGTTGCATTGTCTCGAGGTGAGGCAACGATTGTGTTAAGCGTTGGGCATCAATCTGATGCCCCAGTGTTGTTGTTATCATGTTGTTGTTGTTGTTGTGTCGCCCGTGCGTCATCGGGCGTCACTACTGCTTATCGAGTGTTCAGCGATCGATCGCGCTCTCCAGGCCAAGTAGCGTGTCATCGTCGTTTTGCCGACAGAATGGTTCCCTATGTTGACGTATGATTTGTTCTGTATGTATTTACATTGTGAACCGGGTTCAAGACTATGCCTCACTCCGGTTCGAGACTTCATCAAGTAATAAACCATGATGGCGGCCACCTTTTTAGGATTTTTATGGCCACAAGTTTAAACAGGTTTTGTGCGATTTATTTCACCTCATGAATCAGATCCAAGGATTCACCATTGGCCCAACACTATTGCCTTAGGTTTTTCTAGAAAACAGCAAAAATTAAAAGTGCCGGAAACGTGCCTAATTTGTCGGAAATGACGCAAAAAATCGATCTCCGGTGTCAGAACATGCAAATCTGCAACGGCCGAAGAGTTACAGCCCAAAAACGGAAACTGTCGCAACCGGAAAAACAGTTTTTTGTCCATATCTTTTCAACCGTTGCAGATATGCAAATTCCGACACCGGAAATCGATTTTTCTCGTCATTTCCAATCGATAAGGCTTGTTTCTGGCACTTTCTACATATTTACCAGTCATGCAGGAAATGAAATTTAATATCTATATACTTGTTCGTTCTATTTTCTACTCTATTTTTCGCAAACTGGATTTCTGATGTACTATCAGCATAGATTACTGGTTTTGCGTGCTCAAAAAACGATAAAACATCTGACACAAACAATCTGTCCAGCCAAATGATTTCTTTGACTCTGTCAATGATGGCTACAAATCTCTTTCCAGAGATAAAAATAATGGAATTCGTTTTTTTGTCCATATCTCTTCAACCGTTGCAGATATGCCAATGCTGACACCGGGAATCATTTGACATCGATGTAAAGTGAGGAGAAAAATCGATTCCCGGTGTCAGCATTAGCATATCTGCAACGGTTGAAGAGATATAGACAAAAAAAGAAATTTTATTATTTTTATCTCTGGAAAAAAA
>JAQFXT010000426.1:0-38499 GCA_034683725.1 Strigamia crassipes
ACATTTGTCCAACAATTGAATGGTGAGTGCGTCTGTTTATACTCAATAGCCTCGTTTTGAATTTGGTGTGACGTCATGCCTACGTAATTGGAAACTCTGCCATTGTATTGACTTTACTGCAGTGTTCAATAAAAAATACTTATTTTCAGTAATAAGACATGGCAAAGTAAATATGTTTACTCGTGACTATAACTCCATATTGAATTAACGCAAACTTACAAAAAAGTATGTTTTTAGACTGTGACCGTCGTCCGGTCACTAGAACAAAATGGCAGACGTCCTTCACTGCCTAGCATCACTTGGTGGCGCTGCAGTCATCGGAGGTGTCCGGTGTCGAAGGACGTGGGCACCGGAAGTCGACCCCGTGTTCCAGGTGACAAAGAACACAAGTCTAACGGCGTAGTGACCACATCTCCACAATTCCTGGGCGTCCCGAATGCATCTTACCTTTATAGGCGAAACAACAATGACAATTTGTCTTCACTGGCCAGGCGGTCAGTGGTTGACTTTGAAGACGCTGTACACACAGTCCCTGCGTGGGAAATGCACTCTAGCAGCACAAACCCCTAGACAACCATTTAACATCTTTTGTGCGATTTCTTTTAGTGTGTTGTGTCCAGCGTCCCCTGGCCCTCCCCTGGTCATGGTCCGTTGCCTACTACTAAATGGGACAGTTTTTAGTAATGCCCTGCGATGTATCGAAATTTCGATGCTACATCGATGTTTTTGACCGTCGATGTATCGATGTATCGATGTTTTAAATAATCGATATACATCGATGTTTTTGTTCGATGTTTCAAAATGGCGTCAAAGAAATTTTAGAAGATAGTTTACTAGTTTTACAACCATTTTTAACAATCACAACCAAAATATCTGCTGAAAAGCATACAACTGAGTACAATTACACCAGTGTTAGGATTATTAGTAAGTAGACTAGGTGAATTAACGCCTTTAACTATCGTTGGAAAAGACTTAATTGCAACAGCATTTAAAAACATGGATATTAGATTCAAACATGTTGAAACAAAATTTTGTTACAGCGTAGCAACTTTGTTAGATCCAAGATTAAAATAAACTGATTTCAAATGCCTGCAACATCTGTGCTATCTGAGCGATTGTTTTCTAAAGCTGGCAATACTTTAAATAAGAAAAGATGTAGTCTAAAACCAAAACACTTAGAAAAATTTTTGATAATGAATGCTTTGACATTAGATGAGATAAATTCATTGTAATTTTTATATGCTTTGAATAAAAAAAATGTTTTTTAAATTATTTTTAATTGTATTTAGCTATTTTTTAAATTATTTTTAATTGTATTTAGCTGTTTTTAAATTGTTTTTAATTGCATTTAGCTATTTTTTAAATTATTTTTAATTGTATTTAGCTATTTTTTGAAAATTTGAAAAGTATCGATGTTTTCTCGATGTTTTTGCTCGATGTATCGATGTTTTAAAACTATCGATGTATGAACATCGATGCTCGATGTTTTATCCATCGCAGGGCACTACTCAAAATTGTTGTGTCGCGTGATGTTTCTCCTCGACCGCTCGACCGATAACGGCGACCTCTACGGGGGAAATAAGCAACTTATTGCGAGGAAATTTCAAATTTTTATAAACTCTCGAAACAATTTAAACTAAATGTTTGTTTATTTCGGGATTCGAAATATAAAAAACACTAAAAACTAATAAATCGAACCAATCTGAAACGAAAAACGTTTTAAGCGCGGTAACAGATTTGCCTCGTTAGGTAGCAGCTCTAATCCGCGCCATATTTACGAGCAACACCGCATCAGGAAAAACCAAATCCAACTTGCATAAAAATTAAGTTGATTACGGAGACATTTTCTTCCGTAAATGTCAACATTACGTTGCACATTTGAATACCAAAGAAATAAACACAATGAGTAATAATAAAAAATTGTCAACCTCGATTTATTTCCTCAAAAACCTTTAATACAGGGAGTGAGAAAAAAAATCCAAACCAACTCCAATTCTTAATAAATAAATAAATAAATAAATAAAAGCCAAACACGACCCAAACTTATCTCATTTCTGTAGCAAAACACCGAGCGAAAATGCGTGCCTCATTTACAACAGTTTTCCTTTTTTTTATTTATACTTCTAAGATTAGTTATTTTCCGATGTGCGGGAACCACTAATGGATGTTGACAAATTCGCAAATTGGTTGAAATAATCCGAGATAATGTCACGGCTCATAATCTGTGATCAGGGCCGGCCACGAGGCGGGTGCAGCAAATGCGAGGCACCCGGGCCCCGGGGATGTGCATACGCATGCACAAAAATGCAAAACACTATTTCTACATTAAATCGTGTAGAAATAGCACTGACCTATTTCTACACAAAATCGTGTAGAAATAGAACTGGGCTATTTTTACACAAAATCGTGTAGAAATAGAACTGGGCTATTTCTACACAAAATCGTGTAGAAATAGCACCGAGCTATTTCTACACTGCTATTTCTACACAAAATCGTGTAGAAATAGAACTGAGCTATTTCTACACAAAATCGTGTAGAAATAGCACCGAGTTATTTCTACACAAAATCGTGTAGAAATAGCACCGAGTTATTTCTACAGTCTAGAGTCTATTTTTTCTGCTGACTATTTTCTGCCAAACTAAGAGGAAGTGACGTCATAGCAGAAAGAAAACTGGGCAGAAAACAGAACTTTCTGCTCTGTTTCTGCCAAGTGGAACCTAGCATAAGACTAGAAAAGTAATATAGGGTTAGTGGAGTATGCCAACTATTTTAATTCGAGAAAATTATCAAATTCTTGTACACACAGCTTCGCACTGCACCAGCTGCTGGGCCCATAATCTATGTTAGCCTTTATAGAGATCACACAGCGAATAAGCACACAAATAGATGAATAAATAACTGTTTAGAAACTGTAACGTACAACCATATAACACTAAACCTAACAATTTTTTGTGTGCCATCTCACGGCGAAAATGTACAACTAAAGATGCTTTAATAATTGTCTTTTCCCGTTGCGCATTACCAGCGATGCATAAAAGATAGCGCAGCTGTGTTTATTTAAAACAATTCAAATTAAAACGTAATAAAAATGAGAAATTTATTATATTTGAATTACTTTGATTGAATACTGCACCTTGCGTGACTTCCAAAGCGCTGGCTATATCTCGGGTGGCTTTTCATCCGATTCGAGTTGAGTGTCTACCTTTATAAAATAAAGCGGACATTATTTTTTAAGAAAAATAAACACTTTTGTGTCGTCTTATTTTTTTCAGAAACTAAATTGTCATCTATATAGAAAAATAGTAAACTACGCTAGTACACCAGACTTCCGCAAGGTGGAAGTCACAAAAAATTCATATTAATCAGTACGATTTATTAATATATTTTAGATTTATATCAGTTTTTATTTTTTCCCCATTACAAAGAAGTTAATTATACATAAACCAATCTTGTTTAAAAAATAAAACAGAATTAAAAAATCGAGTTAAATACAGTTCGGCTTCATCATTCATTGGCGTCGGTGGAGCCACTCGCGCTTTAGTTTGAGAGTAATGTTTGTTATGGCTTGCTGTGGATATGTAGACATGATTTTCGTCCACCCACTTAAATTGTGTTAAAAATCTTCCTTCTAGCTGGTGTTTTAAATGGACCCGAAAGATGAGTTACAGGAAATATGGCAAGTTTACGAATCGAAGGTAAATTCGAATTGCAAAAGCAAAAAAATGCAAAAATACAAAAATGTAAGAAAATTTTTTAAATTTTTTTCATAGCAAACTGAAGAAGTGTTATACAATTATTTAGACATGTTTTATGCTGTTTACAACGGGCCAAGTAATCAAATCAGTCCCAGGTGAGTTACATACGCGATTGCGATGGTTTTGATTAATATTTTACTCACTTTTTGTTACGTAAACAGTGGAAAATGCGAAGCGCTTCATCTGACTGAATTGCCCGACGAATTGCTGCCAGTTTTGGGAAAATCGTTATTTCTTCTTCAGGAACAAGTGGATACCGTAATCAGAGATGCCACATTAAATAAAGCTGTCGTGATCATTCGTTGCATATCCACAATATGCAGGTTTGCGAGGAATTGATGAGTTTAAGTGTTAAAACTCGGTTTAATTTAAATTCCGTTTAGAAATTTCGATAATATTCCTTTTGTCGCTTCGTGCGACTTTATTTGTGACATCATGATGCTAGCGTCGAGGATCGTTTCAATTGTATGATTTAATATATTTAATTTTAATGTATTATGTAAAAAAAAAATTTATTTTTTATTTTTTTTATTTTAGAAATTGGACGATGAAGCGATAAAAACTGCAGATACTTTATTGAGAGAAATATTTTCGTTGTTTGAATGTCTTTATGATCCGTATTCGGTTTGGAGGAACTCGATCACGGTGTAATAAATAATTTGGAAAGTTAATGCGATGTGTTGAATTTATATTGCCATTTTTTTGTTTTGTATTTTTTTTTTTTTAGAGGAAACGATAAATTAAATTTGACACCATTCCAACCTGCAGTTCTTCATATAGAGCTTATTCCGTTTTTTTATGGTACAAATTGATTATTTATTCGAAAATTATTTTATACTAATTTATTATTATTATTATTTCCTACAGATTGTTTTCAAAACAGAATTAATGCGTGGACTGATGATGTTTCGGTGAATTGTATTCATCTGTTTGGCGCCATTTTGAGCGGAGCTGAAGTATAAAACATTTAAAAAAAAAAAATTAATTTGTTATTTATTTATTTTTATTTGTTTTTTGTCAGCACAACGCTTTTAAATTGATTTGTCCCGCAACGTTGGAAATTATATACAAAATTTTAATGGATGTTGATTATTCGCTCGAATTGAAATCTTTAATATTGCACTGTTTGAAGAAAATCGTCGATGTTCTACGAAACCCTTGTCCGGAACAGCAAGTCGAGTTATCGGTTGTTTTTGACGACTATTTCTCATGTTTGTGCCATTTGGCCAGTGGTTTAAAACGAAATTTATATTTAGTCGTGTTGATGTTAGGTTTGTTGCCACAAATCCATCAATTTATAATTTATAAAATCAATTAATCAATTTTTTTAAATAGAAAAACTCAAAGATTTATATTTGTCGCTTCCGCACGGCTTTATTTTACCCGGAACACATTTTCGCTGGACAGATTTATTCGTGAGACTTTTCAAGGAACAAAACGTAAAAATAAAAATTAATAAAAATTAATTAATTGAAATTAATTTTTATTATTATTTTTTTCAAGCTGGAGTTGAGTGAATGTCACACGGTGCTGGTGAACGTGATTAATTTATTGCCGGTGTTATTCCGCGTGGTGTCGTCATTCCGCGATCAGCTGAGTTACGATTGGATGAGAGAACTTTTAGGTCAGTTATCGCCCGTTTCGGATTCGATTTTGGACGCTTTGATCAATCTAGCTTGCGAAGACGACTCGAAAGAAAACACTTGTAGGGTTCTACAAAACCCACAAGTGGTCGAAATTCTACTTAATTTATTTCCATTGCTCTTGATTGAACAGCAAGAAAGATTATCAGCCATTTTACTCGTAGTTTGTTGCCAACATTTACACAGCAGAATGAATTGTTGCCAGACTAATGTGATCGGGCAAGTGACTAAGTTGTTGGAAAAGTTCCGGGGATCGGAAAAAACCGCCGTTATTTTGATACAAATTTTGAAACATTTGGGCCGGGATTCAATCACGAGTCAACAACTGAAAAACGTGTTGCAATTACTCAGGCCGGACGGCGACAATCAGGTAGTTTTGAATGAAACGCGAAATAAATCGATTTTGTTTAGAGGTTTATTTATTTAATTTGTTTTTTAGTATCCGTACACAAATCACTTGGCGCAAGCGATTTCCAGCATGGCCAAACGAGAGGGATACGAATGTGCGAGTCATTTTTGGGATTTCCAAAATAAAAATCACGTACATAAATCGTTTCGTCGTCAGGGCTCGAAATGTACTTGGGCAATAGATTTAAAAAAATCGTAAAAAATTGTTCCGGTTTTGAAAATTGGCACAAAAAATGCAGAAAAATGCAAAAAAATGCAGAAAAATGCAAAAAAATGCAAGAAAAATGCAGAAAAATGCAGAAAAATGAAAAAAAAAAATGCAGAAAAATGCAAAAAAATGCAAAAAAATGCAGAAACATGCAGAGAAATGCAAAAAAAATGCAGAAAAATGCAATAAAAATGCAGAAAAATGCAAAAAAATGCAGAGAAATGCAAAAAAAATGCAGAAAAATGCAAGAAAAATGCAGAAAAATGCAAAAAAAATGCAGAAAAATGCAAAAAAAAAGCAAAAAAATGCAAAAAAAATGCAGAAAAATGCAAAAAAAAATTCAAGGAATGCAGAAAAATACAAAATTTTTGCCAAATTTAAGGCGACGTTTTGTGAAATTTTCTATTTCGAGCTTTGTTACTCGAATGAATTTGTTAGTTATTAATTTTATACTGTTTTAGGGCATTATTGTTCCGAGTATTCGTCGCATTCCCGGGACTGGGTTTACCGTTCACATGTGGCTCAGGTTAGATTCTCTCAGAGAACCACTGGCCAGTATCAAACCGACCTCTGTTTTGTACCGACGCCATTTGTATAGGTGAATTTACAACATTTTAATTAATTAATTAATTAATTATTTATATTTTTTGTTGTTGTTAGTTTCCACACGAGTTTAGGAATGGGTTTCGAAGCGTTCTTTCTACACGATGGGATTTTGGTTGTGGCAGTTTGCATTAAGAAAGAGTACATGACAATGTGCATCATGGATACGCCATTAGATGATGGATTGTGGGTAATAAATTGAAAATTGACTTTTATTTCTCGGTTTATTTATTTATTTTAATTTCGATACAGCATTCCGTGGCCATTTGTCACGCAACTGCTCGTCGTCCGTTCTCGCAGAGTCAAGTGACGGTTTACATCGATGGTCGGTTAAAGGCGTCCGCTCAATTAAAATGCCCGACTTTAGCCGAAGTAATTGGTTTTGATGGATATTTTGGAAATAAATTTAAATTGCATTTTTTTTTTAGCCGTTTACGTATTGTCGGATTGGATCACCCGGGCCTAAAACGAACGTGAAAGGCTCCGACGAACTGGCGACATCGTTATTGCACGGCGCGTCGGAAAAAATCCTCTCTAATATTCCTACTTTTTTCTCTCTACCGACTTCGTTTAAATCGACTCAACAAGATCCTTCGGTCAAAGTGATCACGACGGGGATGCAGGATAAACTGTGGGGTCCTCAAGAGTATTTACGCGGACAAATGAGCAGCATAACTGTATTTAGCGAAGCTTTGCCGGCAGCTCAAGTTAAAGCTCTACACTCAGCAGGTTAAAAGACATTTTTCACAATTTGTCAACACATTTCAACATATTTTACAATTTTTCAACATCTTTCAACATTTTTCAACAATTTTTCACAATTTTTTACACTTTTTCACAAATTTTTACACTTTTTCACAATTTTTCACAATTTTTTGCAATTTTTTACAATTTTTTACAATTTTTTACAATTTTTTTTTACAATTTTTTACACTTTTTCACAATTTTTCACACTCAATTTTACAATTTTTCACATTTTTTCACATTTTTTCACAATTTTTCACACTTTTTCACAATTTTTCACACTTTTTCGCACTTTTTCATAATTTTTTGCATTTTTTTTTTTTACAATTTTGTATGTAATTTTGTTTTTCAGGGGCCAATAATTTGAATAGTGTTGTGGCCGATGAGAACAGTGAAGTCACGGATGTTTCCAAAGTCGTATTTTGTTATCACGCAAAAGCATGCCACGATATGATTTGCGCCGATTTGTCGCCGGGGACTCTCTACGAAGGCAGAGTGACGGCGCCGTGCCACGCAACACACGATATAAGAGTAGAAAAAATGCGTAAAATTATTTTTAAAAATTCTTTTCATTTTTTCTTTTGTTTCTAGGATTGCATTAATTGTATCGGTGGAGTTTACTCGTTGTTTCCCATCTTGAGCCTCGCGAACAACGTTCACTCGGGCGTGCAAATGCCGTCGCCCGTTTTGGAGCGCCAGAAAAGTTCACCCGAAGACGACGACTGGATCGTCGTGTCGAATTCGCAATTCTCCGATGATTTATTACATCGAAATATCGTTGCGAGTTTTTTAATCATGCTACGAAATTTTATTAAAAATCACGCGGTCAATCAAGAACAGCTTTTAAATGCACGCGGAATCGCGATCATTGCGGAGCTGTTAGTCGAGGTATTTTTTAAAATAAAAAATTCGTTTTTTGTCGTTTAAAATCAATCGATCGTTAATAGGTTCCTCCAAACACCATTTGCGTGCACGTATTGATGGCGGTGCAGTTGCTCGTCGAGTCGTTGGGCGTCGCGGGACACGGCGGAGGAGACGGCGACGAAACTTGCGCGCATGGATTACTAAGAGCGCTCTACCAACACGTTTTATTTAACTTCCGTATATGGAATAAGAGTGATTTTCCCGTTCGGATTGGTAAAAAATTGACAAATTTGGTTTTAAATGTGATTTTATTTGATTTTTGACTTTTTTTTAAAGGTCATATTCAGTATTTATCGACTATAATCAAAGATAATCGAAGGTATTTTCGGAAAAAATACGGTGTGCAGTTTTTTCTGGACGTCATTCGCCATTTTTACACGTCGAGTTCGTCGTTGAGCAACGACGATGTGAAAACAATACGGAATTCGCTTCTGGGACTCGTGAAATATTTTTTAATTCGAGACACAAATCACGCGGAAATGTCGGCTCTGCTTGGTTTTTTGATTTCAGTCAAAAACGAGGACATGGTGGGCGAATTACTCGACATGTTGATGACTATTTTTGGAAGCACGTCGCTAAACGATCAAATGTTTTTGAATTTTTTCGAACCCGGATGCGCGGAACTACTGTTCGGCGTTATGGCCAATCAAAAATTCAGCATGAAGCTGAAACACAAAGTTCTAAAGGTTATTTTTAAATTTAGATAAAAATAATTGATAATTTACGTTTTAATTTATTATTTTCAGTTTGTAATGGCGCTATTGAAAACTGATCGCGTTTCTGATAAACACAAATCAAAACTTCGGCTTCAAGACACGGGGATTCCCGGCCTCACGAATTTCCTACAGGCCAAGACTTTATCGCCGGAAATGGCGACATTGTTTTTGGATTTTGTGCTGCTTAGTGACAAGCCGTTTATTTACCAAGGCTTGCTCGCCATCTTGCATCTAACGCGTGAATTTGGAGTTAGCGTGAAACTGCAATTGGCAACAAAAGTTGGTTAAGAAATACTCGAAGAAAAATATTATTATTAATTTATTAATTAATTTTTTTTTTTTTTTTTAGTTATTGGATGTTTTGAAGAGTAGATCATCTTCAGCGTCGTTAATTGCCAAGCAACAAAGCTGGCAAGACAGTATATTATGTTTATTAGTGAAACAACCGGTCGATATTTCAATTATTCCTAAAATGGACGAAGCAGCGACGAATTTGCATCGGGAGATTTCACGAGGCATAGGTTTATAATTATATTTATTTATTTTGGTTTTGTTTTAATCGATTTTTAAATATTTTAATTTTTTTTTTTTTAGAACCAACGGAATTTTTCTCTCCTGATATGGAAAACGAACCGAACGAGTGTCCAACATCGAGTTCTCCGTTGAATTTACCGATTCCCGTCATCGAATTAGAGAGACCTGGTTTTAGAGACTCGATCGATGTAAGCAGTAAAGGTTCTAGTGATGATTTGTCACTAACTCCTACAAAAAGCGAAGTGTGTCGCAGTTTTTCCGAAGTGAGTGAAAAGAGCATCGCCGACGACAACGACGTGCGAAGTCTGCACGAATCGTACAAGTAATTTTTTCTTTAAAAAAAAAAAATCAAAAACGACAAAAAAAAATATGTGAAAATAATTTTTTTTTTTTTTAGGGGTGACCACGAAGAAACGGAACAGGAAGAAGTATTGTTGTTAAAACACGTGGCGACGGTTCTCGCGACGGTTTTCTGGCGCGGGATCGACGGCTCGGATCCGCCGTCTTGGGCCGAACGTGGCCGTCTGTTTACGTGCATCAATTTATGGGCGTTGAATAACGAATTATTTGCATCGCATTTGGAATTAAAACGGCTCATCCTCGAACACGCGCTTCAAAACGCCATAGCCGATCTTAACTCTAGTTCCGGACAACTCATAGCCAGCAACAGCGAGAACGCGCGTGAATTAATGCGTTGGTTGTACGACTTTGTGGTTGTAGACCCGAATAAGGATTACTCGAAAAAATTAAGCGTAGAAGTAATTTATTTTTAATTAAATGGATTTTTTTACGTTTTAAATTTAATTTTTTTTTGATATTTTAGTTGTTGGATGGAGTTTTGTGCTTGTTAGACACGTTACTAGTGTTTGAAGAAACCTCGGCACTGGACACTTGGACCGAAATGACGCACTTGGGGATGAGTTTTCTGGTTGCGTGCGCTGCGTGTGACAATTTAGAGGTGATCGGAGTCGATTTTTAAATTAATTCGTTGGTATTTATTGTCGTTTCGGTTGTTTTTGTTTTCAGTTGTGCGCAGTCGCAATTCCAAAGCTTCACGCGCTCGTTCAGGCTCGTTCGTTGTCGAATGTCGAAGAAGCCGGCTTTCTGTTGGGCTCGATTCATTCCATTATATTTCGGGACGTGAGCGAGAACGAGCAGGAACATTATTCGTTTCTGGTGCCGGTTCTGAAGGCGCTCGTGGAAAAAGTCGGTCCTCGACTCAACATTCATCGGTATCTGCATGGTTTGCCATCCAGCCAATCCGGACCGTCGTTTTTCGAAGATTTCCAAATTTACTGCCAATCGGAGGAATGGATCGCGTTCATCGAACAACACGTGAAACCTTTGATGGATAAATACATGAGCGTCAATTTGGTTCAATTGCCCGATGCCATGAACGATTTTTGGAATTTGTGCTACGAAGCGACGATGATTGGCATCCACACGCGGAACAGGGAGTGGGGGGAATGTAAACTTCGGTTTCAAGTATAAAAAAATAAAAAAATTTAAAATTTTATTGAGAAAAATAATTTTTTTAATTTTTTTTTTAGTCGCAAATTCTACAACCGTATAATTCTCGTCGACTGGAGGAATCCGGGCGGTTTCAGCAGTGCGTGATGCACGTACGAAATCAATCGCTGCTTGTTAAAAAAGCGTGGGCCCAAATGTGCGTGACTTTGATGGGTCCGCGGGGCGCTTGGAGCAATAACTGCAACGATCAACATTGGAAACTCGTTCCTCATGAGAATTTGTCCAGGATGAGGCTTAAATTGGGTGTTCAGTTTAATTTTAATGATCACGCCGATGCGAGTCAATTGAGAGATAATTTAGGTAATTTTTTTTAAAATGTTAAAAAACATTTAAATTTGAATTGTGAAACTTTTTAGGTGTTTCTCGGGGTGCAAATGAATCTCTTCCGCTGTCGTTGACAATTGAGGCGAAAGCGAACACGGTGCAGGAAGATTCGCTCGAAGACGAAGAGATTAATGTTTTACCTTTAGTAGAGTAAGATTTTACGTTTTTTACGTAACGCTTTCGGGTTAATTTTTAACTTTAATTTTTTTTTTTTTTTAGAAACACCGGTTCCGATATCGGCGCAAAGGAGAAATTGGTTTTGAAGGAAAATTGCGAATTGATTACGTTGATGTCGATAGTGAAAGGAAGACTGGAAATAACGACAACGCACGTTTATTTCTTCGACTCGTCACCTATACACGAAGATTGTAAAATAAATTATTGTTGTAGTTGGATATTTTGGTTAAAATGTGTTTTTTGATTAGTTGACAGGCAAGACTTCAAGTGGAATTTATCCCAACTACGAGAAGTTCATCTACGACGTTATAATTTACGGCGTAGTGCGTTGGAGTTGTTTTTAGTCGATCAAACGAATTATTTTCTTAATTTTACGTCAAAAGTAACCAAATCGATTTTTTTTTTTTTTTCTATGTGATTGATTTATTGATTTTTTCAGACACGAAATAAAGTCTACAGTCGTTTAATCAGTCTGAGACCACCAAATCTCTTTTACCACAGCAGCAGAACGCCAGCGGAACTGTTACGGTCGTCGGGGCTCATTCAAAAATGGGTCAACAGAGAAATTTCCAATTTTGATTATCTTATGCAACTTAACACGATTGCTGGACGCACGTACAACGATTTGAGTCAATACCCAGTCGTAAGTTAATTAATCGATCGATTATAATCGATTAAAATCGATTTTATTTGCAGTTTCCGTGGGTGCTCGCTGATTTTACTGGCCCGGAATTGAATTTAAACGATCCGAGCGTTTTTAGAGATTTATCGAAGCCTATTGGGGTCGTGAATACGAAGAAAATTGCGGAAGTCAAGGCTAAGTACGTTGTAGAAACGTTTTTGGATCGTTTTGTAATTAAATTTTTTTTGTTTAGATACGACGATTTTGAGGATTCTTCGGGAGTGTTCGCGAAATTTCATTACGGCACTCATTACTCGAATTCCGCCGGTGTGTTACACTACCTCGTTCGGTTAGAACCGTTCACGTCGCTGCACGTTGAATTGCAGAGCGGTCGCTTCGATGTTGCCGATCGCCAGTTTCACTCCGTTCCCGGCACTTGGCGGATGCTGATGGAGAGCACGAACGACGTGAAAGAACTCATTCCCGAGTTCTATTATCTACCCGAGTTTCTAACCAACATGAATAGTAATTGAAAAAATCGGATATTGTTAGAAAAAATTTATTTATTTATTCGATTCGATTTGTTTAGATTACGATTTGGGAATCCTCCAGGAATGCGAACGAACGGTGAACGATGTCGAGTTGCCAGTTTGGGCAACCGATCCGCACGATTTCATCTACAAACACAGACAAGCTTTGGTACGAATTATTAAATTTATAAAACAAAAAAATGGAAAATTTTAATAAATTTTTGTTCCAGGAGTCCGAATACGTGTCGACGCATTTACACGATTGGATCGATTTGATTTTCGGTTATAAACAAAAAGGCGACGAAGCGGTTAAAGCGCTTAATGTGTTTTTTTATTGTTCGTACGAAGGTTAAAATTCTAAAATAAAACGAAAATAAATTTTTTTATACAAAATGTTGTTTTTGACCACCAGGTGCGGTCGATTTAGACGCCATAAACAACGAATTCGAGCGCGAACAACTGGAAAAAATGATAAACAATTTTGGACAAACACCGTGTCAGCTGTTAAAGGAACCTCATCCGCCATGTTTGCCTACGGATCTGGCTAAACAGAGGTCCTTGAAGGATTCGACGCGTCCGCCGAGTGTTTTTCGCTTTCTGGACCAACTGAAGGCGTTTTACATCGAAATAAGCACGGACAGCGATCCGCTCATCTTCACCATGATTCCGCGGAACCAAGCGCGCTCCTTCATCCAACAATCCATTCTGGATAACCTAATCACGATCGGGAAATCCGGTTTGGTCGGAATACACGGCTGGTTGCCATTGGACAAATTCATTCCGCATTATTTCACGTTCGACAAGGACCCGACGCTGAATAATGCAAAGTAAATAAATAACTAATGCAAATACTACGCAAATGAGACTAAAACGAGATTAAATTTGATTTTGGTAACAGAATAAGAAGAAAAATCGGCAATTTCTTTCAACCGGGACTGGAAGTCAAAGCCGATTTGTTCGCAGTGACTCACGACGGACGACTCTTGATCACCGGCGGACATTGGGACAACACGATTCGAGTTTACAGCCTCGTCCGCGGAAAAATGGTGTCGCTCGTCGCCGCTCATTGGGGTAATTTATCCGTTAATTTGATTTTTTTTTTTTTATTGAATTAAACGTCAAATAATTCGTTTCAGACGTAGTCACGTGTTTAGCCATCGATTACTTCGGTAGTCGTTTGGTTTCCGGGTCACGTGACACCACCTGCTGCGTCTGGGAGTTGATACAAGTCGGTGGAGTGACGCACGGGCTGAGTCATAAACCTTTGCAGGTGTTGGTCGGCCATTCGTCGCCGATAACTTGCGTGCAAGTGATGTCCGAGCTGGACACGGTGGTGTCCGGATCGGACAGCGGTCAAGTGAACGTCCATTCCATGCGAGACGGCACTTTGTTGAGGACGATCGACGCGCCCATCCACAAATGGAGAATATTCGTGTCGCACGTTTGTTTGTCCGAGTTGGGCCAAATTGTCGTCGTGTATCAACAAGAACGAATGACCAGCAGTCTGAACTCGAGGCACATGTTTATGTCCGAAAATGACGTGTCTGCGCGTGCGTCGGGCACGTCCAAGTCTCTTGTGCGAGTTTTTTCCATCAATGGACATCAGTTAGCCCAGGAAAGTTCCCTGCATTGCATCACCGTTGCCGTGGTAACGGGATCGCACGTTGTCGTGGGAAACCAACACGGTCAGCTGATAGTCAAAGAA
This sequence comes from Strigamia crassipes, assembly GCA_034683725.1. NCBI lineage: Eukaryota > Metazoa > Arthropoda > Chilopoda > Geophilomorpha > Linotaeniidae > Strigamia > Strigamia crassipes. The sequence continues at coordinate 14,424 of JAQFXT010000426.1, forward strand.
CTGCACAAGTAATTCGCTTTTAAAATATCGAAAATTATTTCAATTTTTAATTAATTTTTAATTAATTTTTAATTTTTTTCTTTTAGGTTGAAAACTTTGACGTCTCTTTCGCTGCACATTCCGATCATGCACTTGAGCGTGGCGCCACGTGACACGCACATTTTGGCTTGTTTAAACGACGGCAAACTCATAGTTGTTGGCGTTTGTCCTCGGTCGGCCGATTCCAAGTCATAGAAGGTGAAAACGCCCGTTTTATTCCGTGTAAATTGAGATATTTAATCATGTGATGCGATGAAATTTTATCCATTTATTTGTAATTACGGTACATCACTCAGAAATATTAAGTCTGTGATAGATAACGTTTTATTTACTAATGTAAAGAACAAAATTATTCTAAAAGTTTATTTTATTTGTTCATTTCTTTGAGTTTAATTAACTACATCAAACGAAACAACAACGTTTTGAAATCCGGCAACACGTTTGGCCGCCATTGCAGTCGTCGTCGCCATTGCAGATCGTTAATGTCGATTCGATCGCGTCGAAATTCGGCACGAAAGTCGGGCATTGCGAAGCGTCACGTTCGTATCGTGATATGGATCGTTTAAATATGGGATATTTTACTGAAAGAAAAAAAAAGAAGATAATTTGCAAAATTAACGATTAGTTTATCTAATATTTCATTACTCGTTGGTAAACAAAGGCGTTTGATGGTGGCGATGCAACACGTTCCGCCATTGTCGCATTCGGAGTCCATTTCGCACGCAGTTTCAACACATTGCGATGAATTTTTTTCGGTTGTTGGACAGTCCATGACTGGTTTCAAAACTAATTTAAAAAATTGGTAGTTTAAATACAATAAAAACATGAAATATTCGGTTTAACTCACTGCAATTTGTGGATGAAATGAACTGAAAGATACAAAGAAGAGCGAATGTGATCGTGGTCTTCATTTTGCGACTATTTCGTGGGCTTGAAGAAAAGAAAATGAAAGATTTTGTGTCGCAATACGGATAAGACTAGCGAGAATTCGTCAAATTTGTCGTAAGAGTTTATTTCGCGCGTGCGCAAACTCGCGAAAGAATGTTTTGTTTTAATATAAATCGCTCGCGGATGCTATTTCCGGTTTATCTCACCGAATTTAGACTTATACTTTAAATAATTCACAATTAACTCACTCTATTTTGATTAATAAGAGAAATAATCGATGCCACACTTTTTATGAAAAGATCAAACACAATTATTTATTTATAGGACCCAACAGGGTAATTTGGATGAATCACTTTTACACATTGTAAACATTCGAGTGGCCATGAAGTTGTACGTAGGAAATAACTGATCTATTTGTGAAATAATTGCTGGATCTAATATCCGAGCAAACTTAACGTCAAATTAGCTAAAATAAAACAAGAACACAAACACTACACAAAATACTAAGCTAACCTAAACTAAACTAACCAAATATCATGGCCGCACCCGCTCTGGCGACAATCAGGGTCACCACAAATTACACCCACTCATTCTTCGTTTTTTCTTGCGCAATTGGTTTTTAAGATTATTGACATTTTTTGACATTAATTTCACATTGCAAAATCTAAACATTTGTTAACGACAGGATAAAATTAGTATTCGCAAAAGGTTGTTGATAAATACCTGCTGCAAACTTCCTCGACAGTTTATATCAAGTGTGATGTCATTAAAAAAATCCGTCATGCGTCACTTGTTGAACGTTCAAGTTCTGCTCGCAGACCTACATTTGGTGCGCTTTATATATCTCTTGTGTGGGCTCAAAGTCGGCATTTTAACGCTTTTATTGCAGATATTAAACATTGTATTTAATCGGCTCAGCAAGTTGTGGATAATTTATTAAATGCAAACCCCCAATTGACCTTTGAGCGTGTGAAACTATTGGGGATTTTATCAGCCAACATGAAATACACGATAAAAGTTTCCTTAAAATAAATATAGTTAAAAATCTGTTTAGAAAATAATTAACGACGAATTTCCTTCGAATAATAAAGCAGGTAAATTGTTTTTATTTTTGTATTTTGATTGTTTTCATTTGGACCTGTTTGAATAATGAGAAAATTCTAGATTTAACGAGTGTTTATTTAAACATTTTTATTCATTTGATTTATTGACAAACACGAAAATTAAATTAAACTAATTCGATATTCGTGAAATTTAATTGCAACAACCCAAATTGTGTTGCTTGCACGTCCAGCCGGCGCCACAATCGCTGTCCTGCTCGCATGCAGTCACTCGGAAGATTTGCTTTTCGGAAATTTCACGTTTTCGACGTCTTGTTACCTCACCACCGCCATTTTCCCCACCACCTCCATTTTCCTCACCACCGCCGCCATTTTCCTCACCATCGCCGCCGCCTTCGCCCGGTCCTTCGGTAACCTCACCATCGCCGCCGCCTTCGCCCGGTCCTTCGGTAACCTCACCATCGCCATTTTCTTCACCCGGTCCTTCGTTAACCACACCATCGCCATCGTCTTCGCCCGGTCCTTCGTTAACCTCACCATCGACATCTTCTACACCCGGTCCTTGGTTAACCTCACCATCGCCATCGTCTTCGCCCGGTCCTTCGTTAACCTCACCATCGCCATCGTCTTCACCCGGTCCTTCGTTAACCTCACCATCGCCATCTTCTTCACCCGGTCCTTCGTTAACCTCACCATCGCCATCTTCTTCACCCGGTCCTTGGTTAACCTCACCATCGCCATCTTCTTCACCCGGTCCTTCGTTAACCTCACCATCGCCATCTTCATCGCCCGGTTCTTCGTCGCCCTCAGCGTCTCCTTCCGGTGGTCCATAACCTATGTGTTCGCTTTCGTTCGGTCTCCCACGATGTGTGTCACCTGGTAATATATGAGGTTTAATCGGTCCATGGCGACGCAAATGCCTCGTTATGAAGAAAAAGAAGAAATAACGTGTCCCGACTGCAAAATTAAATTGCATAGTTTATTTATTTCGTTGTAATTGCAATTAAAATTAATTTTAAACGTACGTTTTGGCTCGCAATAGCTCAGTTTGGTCACGTTACACTTGCCAGTACCACAATCGGCATCTTTACCACACAGCGTTTTATTACATTGGAAATGCGTGTGGTTACTGGGTAAGTGAAGACTGTGGTTCAAATTGGTCAAATTGTGGTTCGAATTGGTGAGATTGTGGTCTTTGGAGTTGTTTAGCGAATGATCAACTAAAATAGAAATATTTCAATTAATATAATCATTATTAATATTATTATTATTTTAAATATTTGTATTTTGACTCACGAGTTAGATTTACTTTCGGGCAGCATTTGTGCTGTTGTCTGCAACACAAACGAGTGTTGAGGGCGCTACACGAGCTGCAATTGAAAGTAGTTCGCGGAGTCGTATTAGTTCGCGGAGTCGAGTTGTTTAGCGGAGTCGAGATGTTTTGCGCAAACGTCGCAGTCGCGAGTGCAAGCAGCAAAAGAAAGTGTTTTTCCATTGCCGGCTTAGCGATGTCTAATGGGATGAGCAGTATCTCCGTTTTATTTTATATACTTCGGTATTGTTCGCGTATTTTCCTCATCACATTTTCCAACAATGTGTCACATCCAGGAAAAATTTCCATTTTTACTGCAAAAAAAAAAATAAAAAGACTAAACAAAAAAAACCTTAGTGACGTAAATTCCTTTGAAATCCAGCTATATGTTTTATGTTTTCACTTATTTTAATTATTTTAATTTTAATTTTGATGTGTGAATAATCATTTCAATTCAATTGGGCAATTTGTTACATACGTTGACGAGAGATGAGGAAAGTGCTTGGAATTAACAACATGTGTGAATTAATAGAAAATACAAAGTGACCCAGAAAAACCTGATGATTTTGTAAATGTAATTTCACCGTAACCAATTAAAAATTGTATTTTTGGAAAGATTTAATTAAAAATGTTATTTTTGCGTGCGGAAAATGATAAAACTCACTGGTTAGATGTGTTACTCCGCAAACACAATTTCAGTTTGCTTTTCAGGGCCACAGTAAAATAATCAAAAACGACGGGAAAAAATGTGTGAAATGGCCAAACGTGTTGAATAACGAATTATACGTCGTAATTGACAACGAATTTGGTGTGAATGATACAGTTAACTAATTTCCATTTTAATTTTAATTTTTAAATTTTTATTGTTTTTATTTCTTGACTAATAACAAACGCAATTGAATCGGATATTTCTAGATTTTCCAAATGTTTGTTTATGTTTTTTTTAAACAATTTGATTTGTTGATAGATAGGAAAATAAATCTCTTAAATCAAAGTAATTCTATACTCGCGAAATTTAATTGCCGCAACAACCCAAGTTGTGTGGTTTACACGTCCAGCCGGCGCCACAATCGCTGTCCTGCTCACAAACAGTTACTCGGAAGATTTTCATATCGGATATTTCACGTTTACGACGTCTAGTTACTTGATTATTACTATTTTTCTTCTCACCTTCACCACCGCCATCTTCTTTCATCGTCCACTTCTTCTTCCACACGACGCCATCTTTCTTTTCACCACCGCCATCTCCTTTCTCGTATTTGCCATCTCCTTTCTCGTATTTGCCATCTCCTTTCTCGTATTTGCCATCTCCTTTCTCGTATTTGCCATCTCCTTTCTGATCATTGCCATCTCCTTTTTTATATTTGCCATTTCCTTTCTCATCTTTGCCATTTCCTTCCTCACCTTTGCCATCTTTGCCGTCTCCTTCATCTTTGCCATCTTTGCCGTCTCCTTCATCTTTGCCATCTCCTTTACCACCACCGTTTTTTTCACTATCGCCATCTTCCCAACCATCGCCATCTCCCTCACTATCGCCTTCTTTATCACCATTGGCATCTAACTCGCCATCGCGATACTTTACCATCATTGGATTAGGTGCATTGTCAGCACTTTCAGAAATATTTAGTGGAGTTACAGACTTTTCTACCACCCTGTACAATTACTTAATTTTGACTCACGAGTTTCATTTTGTTTCGGACAGCATTTGTTCCGTTGTTTGCAACACAAGCGATTGTTGATGGCGGTACATGAGCTGCATTTGAGTGCAGATTGCGGGGTCGAGTTGGTTTGCGCTAAAATCGCAGTCGTAAGTGCGAGCAGCAAAACAAAGTGTTTTTCCATTGCACGCATTGCAATATCTGATGTGATGTGCACTAACTAAGTTTATATTTCAGTATTGTTTGTGTTTTTTCCTCATTATATTTTTTTCAACAATATGTCACATTCAGGAAAATAAACAACAAAAAAACAACACCAAAAACAAAATAACCTTGTTGGTAAATTCTTTGGAATCCAGTAAAACGCATTTGCTAGTTTATTTACGTCTGTAATATTTTTATTTTCAATTATTTTAATTATTTCCTTTTTTTTTTTTTTTTGATTTATTTTGGCATATAATTATAATTTCGAACTCAATGTCAACTTGTTGTGTATATTGATAAGAGATGACGAAATGGCTGGAAATTACAAACATGTGTTGTGGGAAAAAGTGGAGTAATTGAAATATATAGAAAAGCCATTATTAGCTTTTGTTTGATTTGTTTTGTTATTTACTCACTAACATTTCGAAACACATTTCAGGAATGGTGGATTTGTAAATCGAAATGTTCTATTCAATATGTCCACAATAAGTACTTCGTGACAACGGAACTAGACAGAAGAATTTGTATTTATCTGGAAGAACTGCCATTACTCTTTTATTTAAATATTATCAATTCTAAATATCAGAAATTTTGTTCATAAAAAATAATAATTTTATTTGCATTTATTTTACAATCGTTTTGATGTTTATTATTTGAATATTTTGATATTTTTGATGTTTATTGTTTGGATATTTTGATATTTTTAATCTTTAGCGCAGCAACCGATGTCGTATTGTTTGCAAAGACTGTCATCTCCACAATCGCTATCGTCGTTACAAGTAGATAGACTTATATGATGTTTAATGACCAATTGTCTTTTCATTCGATTTGATTCGTCTCCAGTGTCTGCTTGCTCTCCTTCCGCTTCATCTTGTCCCGGTTCCTCTCCAGTGTCTGCTTGCTCTCCTTCCGCGACATCTTGTCCCGGTTCCTCTCCAGTGTCTGCTTGCTCTCCTTCCGCCTCATCTTGTCCCGGTTCGCCTCCTTCCGATTGGGAGTTCTCACCGTCTCCTGGTGCTTCAGAATCTGGTGTTTCTTCTCCCGCAGCTTCATTATTTCCTGGCGCTTCATCTCCTTGCGTTCCATCTCCTTCTGATGCTTCTTGGTTTCCATCTTGTGGGGTTTCTTCATCACCGCCATCTTGTGGGGTTTCGTCATCACCGCCATCTTGTGGGGTTTCGTCATCACCGCCATCTTGTGGGGTTACGTCATCACCGCCATCTTGTGGGGTTTCGTCATCACCGCCATCTTGTGCGGGTTCTTCATTACCACCATCTTCTCCTGTTTCTTCATCGCCGCCATCATCTACATCCGCAGGAGTTGGAGTGGGAAGTTCTTGAAAAAACTGAATTACTTCTATAGGAAAAAAAAATTATATGGTGGAAGTTTCAGAAATTTTTACTTTCTCTTTATTTACTTATTTATTTATTTATTTATTTTCAGTACTTACTCTTCAGTATGCAGAATTTTGGTCGAGTTATCTGGCATTTTTTGCTTGCACAATCCTCATCTTGCAAGCATACAGATTGGTTGCAGGTAAAAAAGTTTTCATTGCGCGTTGAACTATTACCTGGGTTAGCCAATAAAATGTTTTTTACATTTTTGGAGTGATTGTGAGCGCTATACTGACTTGTTTGTGACGATTTTTGAGTAGTTCTTGCCAAGGTTACAGTTGCAGCTGCTAGCAGCAAGATAACCAGAATTTTCTCCATTTTCAGTTTTGGTCACGAAATGCTATGTGAAATAGATGAACAACATCTGCATTTATACGAATTTATTAACAATTTTCCTCATGAATTAACACATAGAATTTTTCAGCTGTGTGTCACATCCTGGAAAACTCCATTCTGTCAAAAGAAGAATAAGCAGCGATGACAAAATTGACTATGCTTCATTTGGCCTACATATCTAATATAGACAATTTCCTACGTTTTGTTTGCTCACAAACTCAATCACTTTCATCATCCCACAAACGACTTACTCATCCTTTCATATATTTCTGTATACGTTGATTCAAACAACAGCTGCCAATTCATACATGTAGGTTTATACACACAAAACTATTCAGAGTTATTCACCTATATTGAATGAATTTGACTAACACGAGGATTTTTCTAAACATTTGGCCGGTGGTTTATTGCCGCTTAGTCATTGGTTGCTTAAATTCTCTGGCTAGGAAGGGAATTTCCTCTTTGGATGCATCCGAGTCCTATTTTTGATTAAGAGGAAAAAACATTGAATTTGATTGATCACAGATTCCGTGAATATTCATTTCCGTTTATATCCGTTATATAATTTTTTTAAAAAACATTTAAATCAATGCGCACCTTCTGAGTGATGGTAATAAAGCGATTTTAATGACGTCAATGACGCTCTAAACCATAGGCCTTTCGATCAAACGATTATCTTCAGTGTTCAAACCGATAATTATTTTTTATTATATAATTTTTTTAATTATTGTCATTTTACATTATGGATTTACAACACAACAACCAGAATGTAGAGACAGTGGACAACAACAACCAGTCTCACATTGCGCATTATTGGTACAGGTTTTAAGTGGGACCGCTCTAAAGGCTGACAGAACTATGTTAGGACATTCCTCACTTAAATCTTGTCTTTTTTTTCTAGATAATGTTAATGGCATAAATTTTACTTCGGTTTGTTTCATTGTTTCTTCTATTTCTGGTTCTTTTCTTTCTTCTCTCGCCTCAGCTGTAGTGTTTAGCCTCCTGCAATAATCTATCAAAAAACATAATTTGTTATTTGTAAATAAATGTATTTTTATGCACAAACCTCTCGATAGACAAACTCTTCTAGGTGGTGGACAACACTTGTAATTAGGTGGACACTGACCATCAGCGTAGCAATAAAACTGACAATAAGACGTCCATTGTTCTAACAAGCAAGTACCATTCCCTGTAAAGACAAAGACAATTTTTGTGTTAAAAGAGCTGCTTAGGCTTAAAAAAACCAAGCAGATTTTAATGACATTAACAGCGATCTAAAATAACAACCATAGGCCCAGGCCCGTTCCTAGAGTGTTGTGCGCCCGTGTGATTTTTGTCCTGTTGGTCTAGCTACGCCACTGCGGCGCCCCCTGACCAGTGGCGCCCGTGTGTTTATCACACGGTGTCCCTTTGGTAGGAACGGGCCTGCATAGGCAGGCCTTTCGATCAAACGATCATCTTCTATTGTTTGTAGTTTTAGAGCGCCATTGATGTCACAAAGAAGATGTGCATTGAGATAGATGTTTTTTTTATACTGAATACGTACTTCGATTTAAATTGCAACATCTTTGCAACCCCGTTGTATTACAGCAAGCTTCGCGGTTAAATCTAGTGCATTGATTACAAATTTGAGCCGATATTAAAGCACCGAAACAGAAACTGAAGAAAACAATCCTAACCGGCCTCTCCATAGGAAAAGCCCAGAAGAAATAAACAAAATATAACACTTGTTTTTATTATTATCCATCACAGAACATTACATGCAACATGCTTGAATGCTGTCATAATAAAATGATAAGTTTATTTCTCATCATTTCCTTTTATCTGATTATACCACATGTTAGTTCAGACAAAGATGACGTCAGCGGCGACTAAATCACTCACCATGTTGACAAATGCTAATAAATATCAATATTCATTGAGACAAATCTGTTTTGGGATAAGCAAAGTGTTATCACTCGGTATATTAACCAGATGGGGTCGTTTAATAGATGAGATTCACCCCTGCGCCGTAAAGTGGCTTCCTCCGAAACACATGTGTGCAGGTGTTAGTTTGGTGGGTTTCCATGGAGCTATGGATTCGATTCCGGTGATTCGTGTGCCCGCTTTGCTGTGTGTTATCGGGAGTGTCGGTGCTCTCCTCCTTGTGTGTGGATTCTTTTTCATGAACTTGTGGCAAGTGCCGGTGGTGTTGTGCGTTATATCATTGGTTTCGATTTTTATTATCTTATGGCGCGCATCTAGAGCATCGCGTAGAGAGACTGAAAACGAGCAGTCATTGGCTGCCCTCACGCGGCGGTTGGACGAAAACAACACTGTTGAAATTCATCTCGAGTTACCACCGTCTCCGGTGACTACAAAATCCAGACACGCCGATGCGGCTATTTGAAGCTTTCGTTTTTTTATTTTGTAATTGTTAATCATTGCATTTATTATCATTTGTCAATGCTTTTGTAAGAATTATTGAGCGAAAATGTCTTTTTTTGTACTAAAAAAATAGTGATTAGTTTGCTTTTTGACGTAGAATCAGTAAATTTTTAATTATTTTTTGATATTCTCAATTTTAAGATCGGTTTTCTCGGTTTTTCGGGTTTTATTTATACTATAAACAGCATAACACACGTTGCCGTAATCACATACTGTGGTGTGGCAGATTTCGACCAATAGCAACACGTAATGAGTAAACAGAGAGGTCTATATGAGAAGGCCCGTATCTAACGCTCTAATGTTTTATATTATAAGTTTTATTAATATCACGATGCAAATAATATTTTATAAATTTACAACGATATAAATATATCATTAAAAATTAAAATAAACAATTTTATTAAATCAATTACGTAAGTTTGTGTAGAAATATAAAGAGCGTCGCGCTCGATCGTATCTAGAAGGCCGTGTTGAAACAGCGCCCCTGGTGGCACGGAGTTTTATTTTCATCCCGTACGGAGTTGCGTCCATCTTGGTTGTACTTTGCAACTTTGTTTTTCTTGTTTTTCGTTAATTTTGGAGACAATTGTCGGCAATCTGGTGCACGGCGTGGGAGGTTCCTCAATGGACAGTACGTCCATCATAACCCAAGTGAGCCGGGACGAGGAACCTCTCGGCAATTTCCAACCTGAAAAAGGTAAGCAGAAGCACTACCATTTTGCACATCCACCTGGGTCTGAAATTGGGCCGAAAACTTCCCCAAATATACTCATCCCACCCGCATTCCCCCACGACGAAAACCCGCTCGCGATCCAAACACGATTTAAACCCGAATCCAAAATGGACCCGCACGGCCGCTGTGCGCTGCACGACTCCTCCCACCAAGTTGACTATTGCAATTTGTTTACATTTAACTCGGATTCATTGCGTAGTATTCGCCTTAAACGTTTTGTGCCTTTTTTTTTTTTCGTTTTTCTTCTCTAGGGTCAAAAAAATTCTTTCACAAATGGAAACAAGCTGACGATCAGTTGTCGGAAGGTAAGTTTGAAATTATTTCGTGCAAGATTAGGAAAAAAAAGATCAAAAAAGGGGTGGATCCGTGAACTAAAGGCAGCGAAGCGTCTTGGATCAAGGTTACTCGGCACTTGGCGTAGCGCCATCTTAAAAAGATACACGTAGACGATGTACGACGCTTGTTGCATGTTTTTTTAAATTTTATTTTTTAAATTTTTTTTATTTTTAGGGTTTTGGGTTTTAGTACACATGTCACAGTTGAAGAGCTGTCAGCGAGTTAAATTAATCGGAATTACGAAATTGTGTTTTTGAGTGATTTTTTTTTTATTTTTTATTTTTTTAAAATTAATTTTATTTTATTTTTTTTATTTTTTTTTATTTGTTCAGTGAATTAAACGAAAGAATTTTGTTAATTTTGTTGGCCTAAATTTGATTAGGGGTCGCGAGTGGCCCAGAAAACGTGGTAAATGCCAAATTAGGCTTAAAATGTTGCTTTTTGATGTAAATAGAAACTGATCGAGTTATTTAAAGCTGAAAATTCGTATAAATTTTTTTTATTTTTGGAGTTTTAAACTAAAAGTTGCTTTATTTTATTTATTTCAATTTGATTCTATCAAAATGTATAATGAAATCGATATTATCAATTATTTTGAAACAGTTATCTAAGAATTCATTAACTATTTATCAATTTTTTTTGAACAAAAAATTTATTTATGATACGATAAAACATAAAATAAAAATTGATGATTGATTTGTCGATTTTAATCGCCGTTTATTTTCTATTTTTACAGGTTGCAATAACTCGGGCAAAAAGTCACGCAATAGGGAGAACTTCTTTCGCTCATTACTATGTTGTTTTGGCGTCCCTGCCCATCAGAACAGTCTTGGCCTTGGTTCAGATGAAACTTACCAGTGTTCACCTAAAGTAATTCATCGAATAAAAATTTAAAAAAAAAATTAAAAAAAAATTAATTTCAAATTTTTTTTTTTTTATGTAGATACAGGGAAAATACTTGTTGTCGTCGATACGGCATCAAGATATGCACAAAAAGTGCATGGTAATTGATTTGGATGAAACATTAGTTCATAGTTCATTTAAGGTGATGCAAATATTTGGGATTATTAAGTGGTTTTTTTAATTTTAATTTTTTTTTTTTTTTGGATTTTTTACAGCCAATCAGCAATGCTGATTTTATTGTGCACGTCGAGATGGATGGCACCATCCATCAGGTTTGCGTTTATTGGTCGTTTTCGTTTTGATTGGTCAATAAATGATTTTTATTTTTGTGGGTTTTCAGGTTTATGTATTGAAAAGGCCTTTCGTTGACGAGTTTCTAAAGAAAATGGGCGAGCTTTACGAGTGTGTTTTGTTCACTGCGAGTCTGGCAAAAGTAATCTACTCGTTTTACATACCGGAAATGAATTTTAGACGCGAAATGTTTTTTTGTTTTTTGTAGTATGCGGATCCAGTTGCAGATTTACTCGATAGATGGGGAGTGTTCAGAGCGCGTTTATTTCGAGAATCGTGCGTTTTTCATCGAGGAAATTACGTCAAAGTAAAAAATTCGATGGAAATAATTTTAATAATTAATTTAAAAAAATTGTTTTTTTTTTTTTTTTTTTTTTTAAGGATCTTGGTCGTTTGGGTCGCGATTTGCACAAAGTCGTCATCGTGGACAACTCGCCAGCATCGTACATCTTCCATCCGGACAACGCGGTAATTGAAAACAAAAAATCGAATAAACTCGAAAAATTGAAAATTGAAAATTGAAATTTTCGTCCAGGTGCCAGTTGCGTCGTGGTTCGACGACATGTCCGACACGGAACTGTTGGATCTCATCCCGTTTTTCGAGAGTCTGAGCAAAGTAAACAATGTGTACAGAGTTTTACGAAACTCGAACAACCCGCACCAGTCCGTGCACCCGAATCAACTCTTGTTGCCACCTTTAGCCAACGGCAATGGAGCTCAAAATGGGCCCTCACCGACCACGTAGCCTTTGCCACATACATTTTACATTTATCTGGACGTGCCTTGAAACTAAAAAAAAAAAAACGAAAGAAAAAAAACAAACAAAGAAAAACAAAGAAAATGAAAACAAAAGCATCACATGATGAGCAGCAGCGACATTCCGGCCATTTGCTCATGCGCGCGGATCCGGATCCTGATGAGAAATTCAAATTGCAATTCACATATCAGCGTGGCTGCCATTGGTCGATGGATGGACACGCGTGCCTTTTCACTTTCTCATGGACGATTATGTGGTGTCGCGAACACATCAACGTAATAATCAAGAAAAATAACAACTATTTTTGCTACTATTCAATATGAGGATGTTTCATATCGAAATGGTGAAAAATATTCAGATTTTTGTTTTTTTGTTTTTTTTTTAAAAAGAAATGATTATTTGTCTCTTAGGACGTAAATTTTAAATGTTTAAATAGTTGCGTTGCGACGTTCATGTTATGTAATGAATTGATTGGGAAATGTTGATTGTATAAACCAAACGAGTGGTGTGGAATTAGTTAATTAAGGACATCGTCATTATAATTATGTTACGATATGCTAGATGTTATTTACTAGCATCGATATTTGTATATAACATTTTTTGTAAGGACGACGTTAGAAACTAAAGTGTACCGGTTAGTTTTATATGAACTTTGTTTTCTCTAGAGAATAATGGGTGACTTTTATCTAAGTTTTTTATTTTTTGTTTTTGTTTTTTGTTTTATTTTTAATATTTAGATGGGTTTTCTCGGTGATTTTATACACAATAAATATGGAAAATAATGAATTTTTCAATTTAATCGGTCGATTTGTGGAGATTTTTTTGGTTTTTGTTTTTTTTTTGCGAGTTTTTATACAGTCAGACGTTTACGATGGCACTTGTTTACTTATTTTACACTGGATTTAGTTGTTGTCTGTAATTGTAACTTTTGAAATGAGTTTTTGGCATTGTACCAACGATGTACGTTCTATTCTTAAAGTAAATTGGATTTGGATGGGTGGCGAGAACCGAAACGACGACAGATTAGATTTGTGACTAGTGTTTGATGTTTTGCGGGATAATGGACGGTTTGCGAGTTGTTTTTCGGGTGGATAGGATAGGTACACACCACGCACTTCAGGGCTTCCTCTTATGCTTCTTAGAACAATTGCCCAAATTTTTACTAAATATGTCGTGTTTTTGTTTTATTATTATTGTTTTGATTTTATTATTTTGATTGGTTTTTTTTTTTCTTTTCTTTTTGTAAAAAAAAGTAATAATTATGGAAAAAAAAAGAGAGAAAAGTGTCAAGATTTTTAAACTAATTAAAAAAAATTTATACAGTATGTGTCTTTATTTTATTCAATTGTTGCAATATTGATACAAATTAGAATGATTATTTTGTTACAAATTAATGGCGGCGCGTTACCATGGTAATCGGTTAGTCTCGGTTGTCACCATCTAGTGACAATATGTTTAAGATCAACTTGATTTTTATAGAATTCTAAATTTTAAACTTGTGTTAATTTATTCGTTTTAAATATTTCTTTCTTTTTTTTTAGCAATAATTAAGTTTTTATTATAAATCATAATTTGTAATTTTGTATTTGCGAAATGTGCCGCGAATGGCGGTGCAGTGGGGTTCGCTTTTTTCCATATGTTAATGTTGCTCCTCGAATAGTTTGTGTTTTTAAATCAAAATTCGCATTCAAATTGTATTTAAAGTGAATAGAAGTAAAAGGAACTTCTCAAACCATCAGTCTCTGCCAAAAATAGATGAAATGATTACACGTACAGATGATTTCTTATCAAAATGTCAATCTGACAAATCGGTTTTTTCTTAATTAATCATTGTCCAATTAAAAAAAAAAGAGGTAAACATGAACAAAATTAGCTCAATATACGATAAACGTCTTAATAATACGAAATATCTCCAATTGGTTTGTTTTTCTAGGTGTCACGAGCAACAAGTTGTAATTCCACTCGAGGAAAACGTCAAAAAGTGAAGAAAAATGGATTTAATACGAGGAAATGAACTTGAAAATGGTTTAATTACATCCTCAAAAAGTAAGTAATTAATATTTAAATGTAAATTGATAAATAGTTAACTCATGCATTGAAAAACGAGGCATTTTTAACGCGATTTTGCACCAACCAAAATAACCACCATCTTGGATTTTGGTGTAAACATTTAAAAATAAAATCCATTGCTTTTTAATTTGCAATTAAATTTATGGATTCAGCAAAATCTATATAATACATTTTTCCATGCATGAAATTAAAGTGTTTAAATGAATGTTACATCATTGTAATTGTACCAATTGTATTTTTTATTGTCTCGTTTCGATACTTTTAGATTCCCTATTCCTATAATCCGAAAAAATTGTTATTTATTTGTGTAAATTGAATTGAGTTGATATATAAAATAATATAAAATGGGTGCCAATCAAAGTGCACGTCGGGATCACGCAGAATCCCCTTCAGCAGGTACAAATTATTTTCTGTAAAAAAAAAAAAAAAATGGAAGGTTTTGCATGATTTAATTAAAAATTCAAAAAATTAATACTTACCGATTTCACTCCAATTCCAGAAACAAAATTGCTATCCAAAGACACGGAAATGGAAAATGTGCAGGTTAGGAATGTTGTTTTTTTAAAAATTTTTATTTTATTTTTTAATTTTAGAATTTCTACCTAAAATGGGGTCAAGAAATACTTAAAAAAAAAAAAAAAATGTTGTTTTGTGATGAGATAAGTCGGTAAAATAGGGTCACTATAGAGGAATGAGATGTGAAATGGAGAATTTTATAAATAAATCAAATAAATTGAAATATCAAGTGTTATTTGAAAAGAATTAAACAACCTTGTTTTATTCGTCTTGCTTGAATGAGCGGGAAGTGGCGAATTCTGTTTGATAGTTAAAACGCCCTGCAGGTGGACATTATAATTTGTTGAGCAACCTGATTGTGGAGAAAGAACTTTTGACATAAATTGTAAAACTCTCCAGCTAGCTAGTTGCAACTTTCTTATATTTCACGCCATTTTATTCGAAAATCGTTTCAAAAATGGTGTTCGCGTCAATGGCGCCGGTAAGTTAAATAATATTTTTTTTTATATTTTAATGAAATATTTAATTAAATAGGTTAATAATACAATAAATCATGATTTTTTTTTTTTTGTTTTTTTTTTAGAAGGTCAAGTACCCGAAATCGGTGTTTTTTATTATGGGGAATGAATTCTGCGAAAGGTTTTCGTACTATGGAATGAGAAGTGCGAAATTCGAAATAAATTCGGTTTTTAATAATTAAATTTAATTTTTTTTTAAATTTTTTTCTTTTTAAATAGCGGTACTTACTCTTTACTTGACTACCATCCTTCTATTCAATGATGATAAAGCTACGGTTATTTATCACGTGTTTACAATGCTCTGTTATTTCACTCCGCTTCTAGGCGCCATTATATCCGATTCATTTCTTGGAAAATTCAAGTTATTTAAAAAATTTTATTTAAATTAAAAATATATAATTTTTTGTTGTTGTTTTATAGAACCATATTCTATATATCCATAATATACGCTATTGGAAATGTTGTGATATCAATTGCGTCGATTCCTGATCTACATTTACCACTTTTGTAAGTTATTTCAATTAAATTTAAAAGAAAAAAAAGATTTTTGTTTTTTAAATATAAATTTTTGTTTTTACCAGAGGTACGAGTATGTTAGGCCTATTTTTGATAGGTTTAGGAACCGGTGGGATTAAACCGTGCGTGGCTGCATTTGGTGGAGATCAATTTGTAGTTGGACAGGTGCCAGAAAGAAGAAAAAAAATTGATATTTTTATGTGATTTAAATGTTTGTGTTTTGCAGGAAAAACAACGCCAACAGTTTTTTTCGTTGTTTTACTTCTGTATCAACGCTGGCAGTCTGATCTCAACATTCCTCACACCTGTTTTGAGAGGTAAAAATGTAATCGAACGTCTAAAAATTAAAAATTTTTATTTAATTTTAAATTTTAAATTTCAGCCAAAGTAACGTGTTTCGATGCGGATACGTGTTATCCATTGGCGTTCGGTGTTCCTGCAATTCTCATGGTTGTATCGCTCATTTTATTCCTTCTGGGTCGTCCTTTCTACAAGATTTATTCACCTCGAGGAAACGTTTTGCTGGACGTTGCGAAGATCACCGGCGTAATTTAAAAAAATATATCAATTTTTTGATTGATTTTTAATTAAATTTTTTTAAAATAGCGCGCCATTCGCGGTCGTTTTTCGAATCCAAATCAAAGGGATCATTGGCTGGACCATGCGGACGATAAATTTGACAAGAATTTAATCGCGGATGTTAAATCACTTTATAAAGTTCTGTGGATGTTTTTGCCGTTGCCGTTTTTTTGGGCTTTATTTGACCAACAAGGCTCACGATGGACGCTCCAAGCAAACAAAATGGACGGAGATTTGGTTAAAAAAATAAGAAAATTGATAACAAACGCAATTAAACGTTTTATTTTTTTTAGGGATTTATTAATTACACCATTCAACCCGACCAAATTCAAGTTCTCAACCCTTTGTTGATCATTGCGCTCATTCCCGTGTCGGAAATGGTCTTGTATCCGCTTTTTAATAAGTGCGGCATCCTTAAAAAGTAATTAGATTTAATTATAATTTTTTTTTAAATTAGGGTCAACGAGTAATTTTGTTTCAGGCCGTTGCAGAGGATGTGCGTTGGTGGGATATTGGCCTCGGTTTCGTTCATCTTGGCCGCACTAGTCGAAATTGCGCTGGTGAAAACACTCCCGGCTCCCATTGCGGTCGGTACGTCGGAATTCACGTTCGTCAATAGCGTTCCGTGCAATTTGCAAATAAATTTTGATTCTCGGAATTTCCACATCGAGCCTCTATCAGTAGGAAATAAATAATTGATGAAAATTAATCATTTATTAATTAATTATTTTATTATGATTTTTTTAGAATTACACATTGTCGGGGATCAATTCGAATGTAAACTTGACCGGTACGGCGAAGTTTAAACGAGGAAATAACAGCGAATGTACGCTCGTTCGCGATGTGACCGGGGAATTTTCTGTTTTTCCTAAAAGCGAAACTGCGTTCACTTTTGCACTCGGTTTGGTCGGCGACGTCGTGGTGTACCGACAAGGGGTAGAGCCGCACGAAAAGGCGCAGAAAGGGAAATCGGAATTGCGTTTTATTTATAATTTAGCCAACCCTGGTATAAAAAATTCGATCATATTGAATTCCACGTCCGGATTGAATAATTATTCAATCTTGTTGGATGGCTCGTCGTTTGGACTCACGAATTACACATCTTTGATCGAATCCGACGAGTAAATTTGTTTATTTACGATTTTATTTCAATTTTTTATTTGATAAATTATCCCTTTTAGGTATTTTGTTTATTTTGATCATTTCCATACGTCGAAAGGACGTTTAAAAACGAATCAGGGCGGTGTGTACAGCGTCATTATTTACGAGACGAGACACGTGAGAATTTGGAAATGTTTTTTGTAGCGTTTTAAACTGTGTATTTTGAATTTAGAGCGAGATTTTGATGAACGTACTTACAAACGTAGAAGCCAATACACTTTCAATGTTCTTGCAAGTGCCTCAGTACATCGTAATAACGTTTGCTGAGATCATGTTTTCCATTACGGGCTTGGAGTTTTCGTATTCCCAAGTAAAATCGACGATTTATTGTTTAATTTTCGATTAAAATTGTGGATAATTTAGGCCCCCATCAGCATGAAGTCGGTCCTTCAAGCAATGTGGTTACTTACAGTTGCATTTGGTAATTTAATCGTGGTGATTATCGCCGAAGCGGAGATTTTTTCCGAACAGGTAAATCAATGAAAATGTTGATTTAATTAGAAATAATTTAATTTTTATTTTAATAGTATTACGAGTTTTTGCTGTTTGCGGGGCTTATGGCGATCGATATGATCATATTCGCCATAATGGCGTATTTTTACGTGTACACCGAGGAGCCGAAAGAACCGTCGGAGACCCCAGCCATTGTGGAAACGGCCACGAATGAGAATGGGAAAACGAATTTGGCTTTCGAAGATGATACGAAGATGTGATAAATGTTTAAAATCATATTTTGCTGATTTCCTTAATTGTGAAATTATAAATTCTATACGTGTATTAATGAAATTGTACAAATAATCATGTTTTTAATTTATTAAGGCCTAAAAAATTTTTAATAAAAATTTATTTTTGTCGTGCTTGTATTGTTTGTTAGTATATTGTTGCATTGGATCGATGTTTCAACATCAAAATGGTAGGTCTGTGGATTGATATTTGTTTTATTTTGAATTAAATAAGTGTAATTTCAGATTCCAGGCTCAGTGATGGCGACTTTGCCAACCATTCCTGAAACTGAACTAAATTCAAACGTAAGACGATTTAATTTTTGAATTTAACAACGCTGAATTAATGATTTTTAGGCTAAGTTTCCCAAAAGCGTAATTTTTATTTTGGTTTATACGATTGGGGAACGATTTTCATTTTATGGATTGCAGGGTTTGTAAACAATTAGTTTTTGTTCCGTTTAAATGTTTATTGGTGTAAATGCAGTTGTTTTAACTCTGTACTTGATACAACAAATTAAAGTCAGTTTGTCAACATCCAAGATAATTTATCACGCCTATGGAATCCTTACATCTTTTTTGCCAATATTTGGAGGAATTATATCCGATGTTTACTTGGGAAAGTTTTGGTAAAAACTGCATTTTTGTTTTCAAACAAATTTTATTTTTATTTTGTTTTTTAGGACTATTTTTTGGTTTTCTTTAGTTTACGCATCGGGTTTTGCTTTGCTCACGATTTCATCTGTCGAACCATTTTATATATATCCTAAAATGTGAAGTTTTGTTTATTTTTTTAAAAGTATTTTACAAAATTTAATTAATTTCCCGTATTTGAATAGCGCTTATGTTTGTACATCGCTCAGTCTTCTGGCCATAGGATCTTGTGGTTTTAAATCAAATCTAGTAGCCCTTGGTGGGGATCAGTATTCTGCAGGATCGCACCGATATAGAGATTATTATTTTTCATTTACTTTTTGGCTCGTAAACATCATTGCTTTAATCGCTTTCGTAGCAGCGCCGTTAACTCACGGTAAAAAAAAAAAAAAAAATTAAATTAAATTAAATTAAAAATTGTATTTTTATTTACAAACTCTAAATATTTTTTTTCTTCAGCTGAATTTTCTTGTTTTGGTAATCGTTTTTGCTACCCATTACTTTTTGCTGCGGCGACCATCTTTATGATTATAGCTATTGGTATGTGTTTTTGGCGGGAAAAAAGTAGGCCTATTTACAGAAATACTTTGTTTTAAGTTGTGTTTTGTGTTGGTAAAAGTTTTTATGTCGTGGTTCCACCAACGCGAGATCTGGTAAAAGAGATTCTAGCCTGTTGCTGGGTAATTTGCGATTTAATCGACCATTTTCTCTAAGAATTTTTGTAATTTTGTCTCTTTTAAACAACAAATAGCACGCTTATAGAAATCGTGCCAGAAGTAACGAATCACGAACTCATTGGCTGGATTACGCTGATGATTGCTACAGTTTGCAGTTTATTGAAGATGTAAAAACACTGCTTAAAGTACTGCTTTTGTTTATAACAATGCCAGTGTTTTGGGCACTTTTTGACCAGCAAGGTTCTTCGTGGACGTACCAGGCTTCACTAATGGATGGAAGAATTGTCAGAATTGAAAAATCTTTAGAACAGTAACAGATATGCAGTTGTTTTGCATATCTGCCACTGTTTTATCTAGAAATCACTGGTAATTGTGAGTTATTTTCATGAATTAAAACATTGTTTGTAGGGAAATATCATTGAGATTCACCCAGAAACAATGCTTAGTCTTAACCCACTGCTTATTATCATTTTGTTACCATTTTTTGATTTTCTATTGTATCCATTCTTGACCAAACATAACATGTTGATCAAGTGAGTTGCAAATGTCATTAAGACAACATTTGGTATAGCGATTGTCCTCATTGCAGACCCCTTCAAAGAATTATTACTGGTGGGTTTATAACTGCAGCTGCTTTTGTTATAAGTGGAATAATACACATTTTTATTGAAGTAATAAACAAACCAATTCTTACTTTTGATGGCAATTTTATCACTTGTGTTTATCTTAACAGAAAGTTACGGTTCAATTGCCCGCCGCTGGACATGTTGATCTGATGGTGATCAGTGGGATTCCAAAATGCTCAATAGATGTTTATGTTAAAAACGATGCTGTTCAACTAGACGAATATGATGTTAATTGTGAATCGAATTCTTTAATCAACTACTCTTTTTAAACTCTCCTTTTAGGGTTATTTATTCACAAATGTTAAAGTGGTTGGTGATCTCTCCATCACCGTTGACCCATCGGATGAATGTTCATTCAGAAGTGACTTGCAAGAATTATGGATTAATACAACAGATGGATCGGCATACACGCTTCTTTTGTGGTTTATGTCAGACAATATGACGCTTGAATCGTTTCTAGTAAGTTAAAGAGTAAGAAGTGTTTGTTGACAGGCAAAAATGCTTCGCTTCAAAAGTGTTGGTAGAGCCTCGATTATCTGATAAATCATTTATAAATCTCTAAAATCACACATTTGATTTATAAATCGCACATTAAATCTCGAAATCGCACATTAAATCTCGAAATCGCACTTTAAATCTCGAAATCGCACTTTAAATCTCGAAATCGCACTTTAAATCTCGAAATCACACTTTAAATCTCGAAATCACACTTTAAATCTCGAAATCGCACATTAAATCTCAAAATTGCACATTAAATCTCAAAATTAATCAATAAATCTCAAAATATATCCCAAAATAAACAAATCCATAAATTTAAAAATAAATCTTTTAAATCTAGAGATTTATAAATATTATTGATGAAAATTGCTAATGTTGGCCCCTCGTAAAATATCCATTGGTGGTCATCCGGATGTCTCGGTGTTGTATAGCCAAAACTGAGGACTCTCGGAAACGATTCCAGCACTGAGGCAGGGCTGGACTGAGAACAAATTTAGTATTGAGAAATCTGGAATATCAATATCAATATCAATATGAATCCAGTACTGCACCAGAAAAATGTTGTTGTTATTATTTGCAGGTGGAACAGATTAGAGAAAGGGATGCGCAGGGGAAAACGTTTATAAGGTAATAAATCTTTTTAATGGTTAAAACATTATTCACGCTTGTTGATATGCTCAATTAACTTTATTAAGATTCATTTTTATGGACGAGTTGCCGTTTGCCGATGCGAAACTCACGTTGCAACAAGGTGGAAAAGCACACAGTTACGAGTTTGTTAATAATTTTACGCAGTTCATTGCTGTGTGGCCCACAATCCCTTGCAAAATTTGCTGGTCTCTGAACGACTCTTGCGTAGTAGTGGTGAAAACATTCGACATGTACAAAGGAGGAATTTTTGAAATTATGCTGCTCTATAACAACAACACAAAGGTCAATTTGTTTCTCGCCCACCTTTTATTACTAATCAGGCTTAAATAACAGCTGGGACAAATCGAATTAATCCAAATTGTTCCTGAAGATCAAGTGCACATTTTGTACCAAACCCCTCAATATTTTCTGCTAACGGTTGGCGAAGCGATGTTGACGCTGACGGGAATTAAATTCCTCTATTCTCAGGTTGAATTGATGAAATTTGTATTAAAATATTTGGTTTTTAAATGACAAATAAAGTACGCCCGACCTATCCAACGACCGCAAGGTGTTCCAAGGACGGAAAAGATGGCCGACGGAGAAGATGGCCGACGCAGATTCTTTGTACTTCTTCAGTGGTTTATAAACCAAATATTTTAGTCAAACTTGAAGTAATACGTGAAGTAAAAGTGAAGTTTTAATGGAATTTTGTGTTGGTTTCGAAAGGCGCCGCCAACGATGAAATCCGTGACGCAATCTCTGTTTTTCTTGTCAATCGCGACTGGCAATTTGTTAGTTATTGTCGTCGAGCAAGTGAAATTATTAGTAAATATTACGTCTGAAGTAAGCAATTGAGTTTCTGGACTTAAATGAAAATCAAAACAAAATTATTTTTTTCTTCTTCTTTAGTCTATCATTTTTTTCGTATTTGCCATTATTATGTTTTCGGACATGTTTCTCTTGGTTGCACTAAGCACAAACTACACCTACAAGCAACACGACGACATTTTGATTTAAAATTTGTTTGTTGACGTTTTAATAAAGAAAATTTTGATGTTTTAACTTTTTACTTGTTTTCTTCTTTTTTTTATTATCTACTACCTGACCTCATTTTCTCGTTTTATCAACAACTTTTATCAACTAGACAACACAAAAATGCATAAATCAATAGAGACAGGAAGAGTGAACAATTGACGATTTCTTTTATATCGTTGCAGCACGAGAATGCAAATCACAAACAAACAAACGGAAAATAATAAAAGCCGATGGAAACCTGAGAAAATGCAGTAAACAAGGGTAACTTTTTAATAGTATCATAAAAATTTCTTATCTCTTTCTTTTCAATTAGATATCGACCTCTGGTGCACCAATGTGACGACTGAAAAATTCAAATATTTATACCAACAACCAAGAAAGGAAAAAAAAAAAAAATCCAGTTTTTATAAGCAACCATATGTTTTCCCCTTCGTTGAACCTTGCCTTGAGGTATTCTCATTATCAATTAGTTCCTGGAATCGGATGTGAGCGAAACCTGTTTGATACTGACTTGAGGAATTACTATTAATCACATTAAGCTTTGAAATAACAACAGCGCTTTGCCTGCAACTTTTTGAAATGGAAATAGAAGAGCCGAAAAAGGTTTGTATTTAATATTTATTAAAAAGATTACAAATTAATAGTTTTTATTTTTTTGTTTTGTTTTGTTTTAGGTGCCTAAGTTCCCAAAATCTGTATTTTTTATACTCGGAAATGAGTTATGTGAAAGGTTTTCATTTTATGGCATCAGAGGTATGAAATTAACAAGAAAATTAATTTTTATTATTTTTTAAATTGAGATACGTTTTGATTTATAGCTGTACTTATATTGTACTTGACGAGACAACTGCAATTACCTCACGAATCGAGTAAATTAGTTTATCATTGCTTCAACATGCTCAATTACTTTATACCACTTTTCGGTGGTTTATTGGCCGATATTTATTTGGGAAAATTCAAGTGAGTATTAAACGGTAAGTAAGTACGCTGGAAACTGATCGCATTTCATCCATTTTAGAACGATTTTTTACGTGTCATTGATTTACGCCAGTGGAAACATCTTTCTGTCGTTGGTCACCGTTCCACAACTACAACTGACTCCCAAACTGTAAATTTATTTGAGTATTTGTGTTTATGTAATTGAATAGGGACAAATTTCAGACCATTAGTGATAGTAGCGCTTACATTGATAGCGATTGGTGCAGGAGGAATTAAACCGTGCGTTGCTTCGTTCGGTGGCGACCAATTCATCAAAGGCCAAGAAACAATGAGAGATAAATTTTTCTCCATTTTTTACTTCTGCATCAATGTTGGTGCGGCTTTGTCTATGGTTTTGTCGCCTATTTTTCGAGGTACTATTGGAAATACCGTAAATGCTCCGATAGAACAGCCGTGCTCTATTGAGGGAATCTAGATTTTCCCTCGCAATATAGACATTGAATTCAATCGGTTTGGTCAATTTAGACATTTATTTTAGTCATTTTGTTCAATTTAGACATTTATTTTAGTCATTTTGTTCAATTTAGACATTT
>JAQFXT010000427.1:0-38491 GCA_034683725.1 Strigamia crassipes
ATAAACGTTATTTTGAAAAGTGCCACTTTTTTTCAAATGTCCCGATTTTGGACCAGAGGTATCTGAGCACCCTAAATACCACCGGTAATTTTGTCGCCCACAGTAGCGGATTATTCATAAAGCAGGGACCCCGGACCTTCCATCCGTTTTTAAAACAACAATAAAAATACGGTACTATTTTCACTGAAAGAATAAATCAGTGTTTTAATGGTTTAGTTTTACCTAAAGCGCATTTGTGAGTCTGAACCGACCATGGGGCCCTTAGGATAACTGTGCCTAGGGGCCCCAACAGCATTAATCCGCCACTGGTGCTCTTCTTCGATTTGAAGCCAGCGAAATACATTTTGCAAAAAAGCTGAGTTTACTTTAATACTTTTTTCGTTTAGGTTGACCGCATCATTTTTTGTGTTTTTTTGGAAACCGACATGAGATTGTACGAAAAAAATATTCCAGTTTTTTTCCCAAATTCTCCACGCGTACCGACTCCACCACCACCACCATCACCACCGGCACCACCCGCAGGTTAAATCGCATTTTATTTAACTAAGGATGGGACGAATCCTAAATTTTCTCGAATCCGAATGCGAATCCTAAAAGGTTCTCGAATCCCTCGAATCTTCCAAATCACGAATCTTTCTAATCTTTGATGTAAGAATAATAATTAGATGGCATACTGAAAACAGTGTGGCACTGACACTTAGGATTCAAAAGATTTGAATTTTCAAAAAAGCGAAAAAGATTCTAGTTTTTGAATTGCTAGAATCTCGAGGAATTCTAGGATTCGAATGTCCCATCTTTATATTTTACCATTTAAAATCAATTAATGCTATTAATTACACCAATTCCAGAAGAAGCAGCGTAAAAACGACTCATCCACTGCTCTCTTTATCATCTCAAGCAAAATTAGTAGTTTTTAAAAACAACACTAAAATAATACTTTTCTGCTTATGAATTTTTTAATTTGTAAAGTGTACGATTTAATGCGAAAATAAAAGTGAATATCCCATGATTTTACCACGCGATAATTTTCTTACGTTAAATAAATAAGATTACACACAAAAAAAAAATGTATTCGTCGAAACTTAAAATTATTTGATTTTTCATCATAAAATAAAAATTGCAGAATGACGAAATTGTTGAAATAAATTCCAAATCGAACGATTTTTCTGCTTTTTTTCACGGACTTTTCTGTATATATTTTCGGCTTGGCTTAGTGCATTAATCGATATAAGCCGTTATCGACCGCAAATTATACTCAATTTTGGGCATGCGCATTGGCTTTACTGCACGACCTGTCTCCATTCTGAAATTCTCTCAAATCTCATTTTTTACCGTGTAAGTTTACAATTTACAGACATGATATGGCTATGTAGGACTTTACTTTTCTTTTTCATTTGTGCTGGTACGTTTCGCTCTAATATTTCCAATTATCACGACGTAATACCGTTGAATTTTAAATTTTTCATCTTTTTAAGCTTTTTTCCCAAAAAGTAGGACCCAAGAAACCACTGTTTCAACGACAAATAGCGACGATGAGACCGAAGAACCGGTCTCAACTGATGCACAAGACGAAACCGAATCCGTAAGATTAATTATACATCATTAACCAAACCCATTAATTGATTTTAACACAAACAGACCAGCAAAATGACCACCACAGAAACAGCATTCGGTATGACTTGACTATTTTTTAAATTATTAAATATTTATATTGATTTTTGAGTGTTTTTTTAAGACGCGTCTGACCAACACAGCGCAACTGAACCCGGCCCTGAAGAATCTTACCTCGTTAGAGATCCAGATAATGATTACAAAATCTGTTTAGCGCTTCAGTTCGAGGGCGGATTTGCTATTTTTTATCCAGATAAGGATGGAAAAGAACTGGTAAAATGTTAAAAAATGATTATTAAACGTTTTATACCTAAAATACGACGTAATATTGATAGAAAAGCGACCCGTCGACATCGAATGGATTTGATTACGATGGCACGTGTGATGTCGAAAAGGAAACTCACAGGATTACGTTGCAATGGCTCGGATATAATTTCACTCTGACAGTAAACAAAGTAAAAATCCAGTTGATTTGTAACAAGAAAATTGTATTACAATTTAAATTTTGTTTTTTTTAAGACTGATTCGGGTGATGCATGGGGTTTGAAGTGCATGGAACTTAAATTCAACCCGCAAAACGTTTTCGAAGCACCGGACGAACGTATTATTTAAAATTAAAATTAAAATTTTATATTTATTTAAAAAAAATATAATTTTTTTTAGCATCGTTGGCGACACTTTCAGCAAACACGGAAACACTGAAGATGTTTACGGCTCCGTTAGGTCAAAGTCTCTCTTGCATTCCGAGCAAACCGATTATATTGTACACGAGTGACGACACTCCGGCCGCTTTTGTGGCGTTTCACCAACTGCGATTACAAGCATTTGATGTTGGACATGAATTTGAATCTGGTAAATTGATTAAAAATAAAATTACGAAGTTTTAAATGAAGATTTAGTTTAATTTTTTATTTTTCAGACAGTCCTTGCGTCGAGCCAGTCGCGAAAAAGGAATCATATCAAAGCGATACAGCGCCAATAGCGGTGGGCAGCACTCTCGCTGTTTTAACATTGGGCGTTATTATAGGCTACGCGATTTACAGGTCACTAGTAAACAAAAAAGTCGACTATGGCAACATACAAGGTGAATAAAAATAAAAATGCAATTCTTTATAAACAGTATTATTATATAACTTAAATTAATCAGGAAAAAATAAGAACAAAATTGTGAATTTTAAAACAGTACTGTTATTGTT
Source organism: Strigamia crassipes (assembly GCA_034683725.1). Taxonomy (NCBI): domain Eukaryota; kingdom Metazoa; phylum Arthropoda; class Chilopoda; order Geophilomorpha; family Linotaeniidae; genus Strigamia; species Strigamia crassipes. Next base: position 2,808 of record JAQFXT010000427.1, read on the forward strand.
ATTATTTATTCCTCCGAAATGTCAGGTGTGCCTGTTTTGTCCGTGTCAAGGGTTTTGAGAAATACGAAATATCCGTGTAAATTATTAGCAATTATCGCATGCTAGAATTTTAGATTCGTATAAAAATAGCTCGTGTAATAAATTTCCAGCTCGTCTTTATCAGACTGGGTCTTCCAAGTTATTCATCAGTGGATTAGCTCTGAAAAATGTATCCGCACGAATTTATAGATTCACTCTTTTAAGTTTTTAAAAGATTTAAACAAATCGATGTAAATTTGTTAACGGAAAGAGAAAAAAAAAAAAAGAAAAAAAAAAACCAAAATCGTTATATAGTGAATAAAATAAAATGTAACTTTACAAATTATAACTTCATGATTTCATTCTCATTTATTTCTGAAAAATATTTGGCTGCCGTAAACAAAAAACAAAGAAAATAAAGACAAAATCAAATAGTTACAGGAATGTATTATGCTTATCAAAAGCATTATAATGACAACCGTCACCTGCATTGTTATTAAAAAAAACTCTACAAGCTGCTGTAGTAGGTCTAGAAAATCGCCTACACCTCGAGAAACAGTTAACAATTATACAAAATATATATGTAACCATTTCTGATATGAATAATTCAGTTTCTAACACTCCTAAATGTTCGCTACTTAAGGCCGATTTGTAACAATAAAAAAATCACTGCACGGTGTTAATAAAAATCCATTAATGTTTAACTAACGACACGGTGCATCTATACATATTATTATTAATTATTAAATACTCAATTTTTTTTTTTTTTTTCCGTAAAAAATCAGCGTATTTAAAAGAATCTGGGAGTTTTGCTAAATTATGTCGTAAAACACCGTCGTTGCATCTCCGATGCAAGTCGATAATACAAGATTACAATATAAACAAATTTTCTAAATATTCGTGTATAATAATGTATAAAATTTACTCGTTTCTTTCGTACTATACAACTGTCTTGAAATTTGTCTTCACAAATTAAGTAGTGTGTCACAATTCAATAATTAAAAAAAATAAAAAATAACAAAAACTGATCAGTTTGGACGGAACGTGATCTGTATGCCCACAATCAAAACAAAAACAAAGTAGGAAATTTGTTTATAATAATAATAATAATAATAATAATAATAATAATAAAAGTATTCACAATTAAAAAAACTCTTTTTTTCTTATAAGAATTTTTTTTTTTACTTTAATTAAATGAATTAATTATGCTTGTAAAGTTTTAAAAAATTAAAACAAATTAGAGGAAAGAAATTATAGGGAAACTAGTCGGTTTTTAACCGCAATTTCAGCACGGATTTTGCCTGTAGGTCCGCATTAGTGGCACCAACAAACTGGAAGGTCCAGCCTGTCTTAAAAATGGATGTTGAAGCAATTCAAATGCCGTTGCTCTTTGGGCGGGGTCTCGAACGAGAATTTTTTCTAGAAAACCTTGCAGCCTCGGAGATACCTGCACCAAAAATTTTTTTTTAAAAATCAATAAGAATTAATCAATTAATTTCGGTGTTACTTTGTGAGTATTTTTTAGTTTCGGTGGCGGCATGTCCCGGATTCTTCTCATGGCCTGTAATGGTGGTTCGTTGAAGAAAGGTGGTTCCCCGTCCACCATTTCGATGACCATTATTCCCAGCGACCAAATGTCCACCTGAAAATTGATGTATATTTAAATAAGCGCGTTGTAACTAATTTTTTTTTTACACATTTTCTTACTTCTGGACCGTATGGGAGCCTCGATATTACTTCCGGTGCCATCCAGTATGGCGTTCCGACGAGCGATTTTCTCTTTGGGAGTTCCTGCGAGACTTGAGCACAGAAACCAAAATCTGACAACTTGACCTAAAGTGAGAAAATTAATTGCAAAAGATGTTTTTGGGTGCTGTGAAATTAGTGTTTTGTGTATACTTTTCCATCACTAGCCAGAAGTATAGAATCACTTTTAATATCTCGATGAATGACCCCTTCAGAGTGTAAATAGGCCAATGCTTTAAGGCACTGCTTGCATACTGTGGCTATTTGTTCTTCGTCCATCCTACAAAATATATACATAATTTTTAAACATCAGAAAGTTGTGGGTAATTTTTGCACTCAAAAATGATTTCTAGTCCTAAAAAAATCTTTTTTTTTTGTTGTAAAAAGATCAACTTTTTATAGCTAAAATATGCTTTTTTAGGCCAAGTTAACTTTTCGCAGCTAAAATGTGTATTTTTGTTCTTAAAATATGCATTTTTTTAAGCTAAAATATGCATTTTTTAAGCTAAAATATTCATTTTTTTAAGCTAAAATATGCATTTTTTAAGCTAAAATATGAATTTTTTTAAGCTAAAATATGCATTTTTTAAGCTAAAATATGAATTTTTTTAAGCTAAAATAAATTTTTAGGCCAAAAGTTGACTTCATGTAGCTAAAATGTGCATTTTTGTAACTAAAATATGCATTTTTGTAGCTAAAATATGCATTTTTGTAGCTAAAATATGCATTTTTGTAGCTAAAATGTGCATTTTTGTAACTAAAATGTGCATTTTTGTAACTAAAATGTGCATTTTTGTAACTAAAATGTGCATTTTTGTAGCTAAAATGCATTTTTAGGCTAAAAGTTGACTTTTTGTAGTTAAAATGTCCATTTATGTGCCTAAAAATATTTTAACATACAGTGGCACCTATTTAGATATTTACCTGGAATGTGTTACAATATCAGTTAACGCTCCACCTTCTAGGAACTCCATAACGACCCACAATTCATCTTCCACCAAAAAACTATCATACATTTCAACAATATTCGGATGATGATAATCTCGCATAATAACAACCTAAAAAAAAATCAAACAAATAAATAAATAATTTCCACATTCAAAAATAAAAAGCAAAAGCTGAAATTACTTCATTAAATAACAACTCTCTCCGCTGTTGTTTCCTCAAATCCATCTTTTTCACAGCAACTTGACGACCCAACGCTTTATCATTAGCGATACAAACAATTCCCGTCGACCCCTCTCCGATTTTGATAAAATTATCCAAATTATCACGCGGGTCACCTCCGCTCACAACCATCTGCAAAGCTGCTCTAAACTGAAATAATTACAAATTAAAAATGTAATAAAAAACAAAAACAAATTGCAATTTCACACCTGTTCGTGAGACAAACGTTGCTGTTCTTGATGATTCGGATTTGGCGATTTCGGTTTATTATTTGCATCTTGAATTTGCGCAACATTCGGTTTAGTCGGCGTTTGTTCCTGGGCAACTTGCGGCTGCTGGAAAATTTTTTTAATTAAAAAATAACAACAACAAAAATCGAATTTTCACACCTTCTGGAAATTATTAATGGATCCGTACTGATTCGGACTTAAATGGGGCATGGACGTGGAGGACACCATGTAGTTTGGCGCGTGTTGAGGCTGCGCTTGCTGCGACGTCGGCGTTCTAGGCGAATTTTGCTGACTGTCACTCGTGTGCTGCGGTAACTGAACTGTCAACTGATTCGGCGACTGTCTGGGCTGAGATTCGTCGAACTGTAAACGATTGGCGACGCCGTTCGTGCCGTGGTTTCGCGTCGGTTGAACTTGGTGCGGGTTTTTTGGATTTGTTTGCTGATAAATCCGGTTCCTCTCGTTCCACTCGGCGTCTTTTGCGTTGTTCTGATCGCGCATTCCCTGTTGGTAGATCAGTTCGCGATGAACTTCGTCGTAGTTGATCTTCTGGTTGGGACCGATCCCTGAATGCATCGACACGGGTCTGCTCGAGACTTCGTGTTGTTCCTTCAACGTCGATGGTATTCGATGTATGAAATCCTTTTTCATCAGCAAGGGGCTTTCTTTACGTAGAGAATTCGATCTCGTCACGTTTATCTGACGTAATCCGTTCATGTACGATGGGCCGCGCACGATAACCTGTGGAAATAAATGAAAAAATTGAAAAATTGAACAAAAATTGAAAAATAATGGAAAATAATGAGAGAAAAAAGTTTGGTATTGAAAAAGAGTTAATGTGTTTTAAAAAATAATAATAATAATAATAATAAATTAAAAATTAAAAATTATTAATACAAAATTGAAAAATAGTGAAAACAGTAAATAAAAAGTGAATAAAATTGAAAAAAACCAAAAAACATTGAATAAAATAAAAACAAAACTGAAATACAGTAGAAAAATTGAAAATAATTGAATTAAAATTGAAAAAAAATAAAAAATAGTAAAAAAAAAAAAAAAATTGAAAATAATTGAAGCAAAATTGAAAAAAAAATTTAAAATTACAGAAATAAAATTGGAAAAAAAACTGAAAAAAACGAAAGTTATTTTCAAAATTAAACAAAATCGGAGTTATTTTCGCATTACTTTCAAATCGTGCATTTCCACCGGCGTAATATACGACGGATCGATGATCGGTTTGGGTCGTTCTCGATCTAAACCGATCAAACTCGCCCACTGCGGTGGCAGTCCGACATATTTCCCTTCCCTTCTGTCGAACCCAGTGTGAACTCGATGCTCGAAATTTGTCGGTGGAGATATAACGGGCTTTTTCTTCTTTTTACCAAACATTCTTCCCTAAAAAAAAATAAAATAAAAAACAAACAAACAACAAAAATAAAATAAAATAAAATTAATAACAAATTTAATCTCCTCAAAAAAAAAACAATAAAAAAACAAAAAAAAAAAAAACCGTTCACATGCTTTCCCAATCCAAACTAAACCCATCAACAAACCCAACTATTTTTACGCTAGCTACAAAGTGTCCGTTACACACATGAAGGGAGAGAAAGAGCAATCTAATATCAAATTACAAGGCTAGAAATTTGCACTTGCATTCCACAACCGTTTCTGTGTCATGTCACAAAAATTGTAAAAAAAATTGAATAAAACATCAAAACAGACAAAAAAAATTCTATTTTTTATTAAAAATAATTTTTTCCAAATCAAACACCAAAAAAACATCACCAAACCCATAAAACCATAAAATTTGTGTTTAAAAATTGTTCTACAGTCGTTTCTTCCTTAATCCTGTCATTATCTATATAATGATTTAATTGACCACTTGAATTTCCGTCATAAAATATCTTGTATGGGAATTTTTTATATTTGTTTTATTTATTTATTACGTAAAATCCAATACTACAATTTTTTTTTTCTTTGGTCTAGAAACAACAATGGAATAGTTTGACAAATCAAGTGTAATGGCTCCTGGCACGTATGCACGATTGGAATGCCGATGTTATGTTGTAGTTGAGCTGATACTTTAAAACGGTTAATTTCAAGCGAGATCTTACTTTGTTTGAATTTATTTTCTAGTTTGTATTTATTTTTAGATAATAAGAAACGGTTATAAATAGTGAATACGTGAATAACTTACCTAAATGTAAAAGTTTAGAGTAAAAAAAAGCATCAAATATCCCTTTTGACGAGAACTCTCGCTTCACTTTGCAGCCGCCATGTTTACATCCGGGGTTTGAGGGCAGGTGCGTCGTTTCGTGATTAAGGGTAGAGTAAGAGGTGACAGAGATAGTAGGAATGTAGACAATGATGGGAAAGAATTTGGATGTTTTTGAATTAAATTAAACAGTTTTTAATAAAGAAACAACTAAAATAGCGCATGATTTTCTTTTTATAAATAAATAATTAAATAAAACTGAGTCTTTCAGTTTTTTGTCCGAAATAAATAAATTAATTTGCAATTTCACCAACACTGTCTTGGGATTTATCAACTTTGCATCGCTTTGCTTCTGGCTCTAATTATAATAAATTATAAATTATAAATTATAAATTAATTTACATATTCTATATTTTTTTTTTTTTTTTTTTTTTTTTAATTGTATACCTTCAACTCGTTGACCGGGTTCACTTTTCCTCGTTTTCAATGCTTTGCACGTATTTTCCCAATCGTGATAATTGCTCGGAAGTAATTTCTGTGGCACTTTTTCATCGCCAATTGGAGTTGCAAAAAGAGCGTGAAACCAGGGGTCAAAACGTATCAGGTTATCACGTAACCAATTACTTTGGCTTCGTCTTAGGATAATCTGAAATAATTTTTAAAGATTTTAATTAAATAAATTTTTTTTTTTTTTTTTTTTTTTTTTTAAATTTTAAAACAAATTACTCGGTGAACTGGATGATCAGCAATTTGTCCATCAGTCAAATCGATAGGTTGTTTTTTATCATAAACAGGTGTTTTACACACAACTCCGTGTCGCGGTTTGATAGACCCTTCGTACATGATCGGTTGCTTTTTCACGCGGATTTGCAATAACCGTCCGAAACAACGTATCGCAACCAAAGATTGGAACGACACCTCGACGCTTATCATTTTACACGGCGAATTATCGCTAAAATGCTCAAATTCGTATATAAAATTTCTAAAAATTAAAAAAAAAAAATTTAATTCAACTTTTAAATCGATAAATCGAATATACCTTTTTGAAAAAACGACTTTGATTTTATTTCGTGTTCTCCCATTTGCATAATAACGAGCTTCAACCTTGAAAAAAAAATAAATTCCCATTAGTTTAACACCAATTTAAATAAATAAATCAAATACCTGAAACGTGCCGATTACTAACGTCTTCATTTCAAAATGTTTCGGTTTATGTTCCTTCGCATTCACTTTCCCAATTTGAAAATCAGTAATCACGATCGGTGGAATCACAGAACAAACTAAAAAAAAAAAATATTAAAAATCAAATACAAAAATTATTTAAAATAAATAAATTCATCTCTCACCTCTCGAATTTGAACGATCTTTTTCAGTGACAGGCAAAAGACAAAGCAAAGTCGTCGCGTTTTGATCATCACATTTCACTCCATTTTGATTTTCAACATTCAAATGCGTTTGATTAACGGTCGACACCTCCAACCCCTTCCCATTATCTACGTTCCGCTCTTCAACCACCTTTTCCTGACTCTTCTTCTTGTTCTTTCCGCTTTTATTGCCACAAGCGGCAGCACGGTGCGCCATTCTTTGTTTGTTCCTCTCCTCGATCATCTCCCGCACCGTCACGTATTTCTTCGGAGTGCGCGGCGCGGTCGGATAATACGTATGAACCGCCGTAAACGGCATATCTTTATTCATAGCGATGAAATACACAGACGACGCATTATCTGACCGAACGGGCAGCACTTGGAACGGAATCAAAGACGGGAAAGTTGGCACCGAAGCTGCCGACGAAGCGTCTTCGGGGTTGATGTAATGCGTGCAAGAAACGCATTTGGCAAACTTAAGCGGCTCGATGTCGTAGCAAGACAATTCCAACGGCTTGAAATTAGGAATTATTCGAGTGGGAGTAGGAGCCAGGGGTGTGAGTGTAACTCTTTCAGCCGGTTGAGGAAATGTGGACGGGGCGATCAGTTTGGTGCACGAAGACGAGGCTGGAGTTGATTGAAGCAACGATGACAGGATTGAAGGAGTTTGGATGGGTTCAGGGGGGTACCAGGTCGAACAATAAGGATTATTTGGCGTGTAATCAGAAAAATCAATATTTCCATTGTTTATTGTGTTGTTGGTATCGGTTTCGGTTTCGGTGGGTTGAATCAAAGTATTTTCATCGCTCGTTTTTTGGCGATTTGTTTGGATGTCGGATTCGCACCAGGTGTAAAGCGGATTCGAGGAATTGTTTGGGGTTTTGAATCCAGTTTTGGGTGGTCCGTAAAAATTGTCATTCACGTTCCAATTGGTGTAGGCTTCTTTGACGGCGTCGCACCGGTTTCCGAAGGCCGGGCGGCCGAATGCTTCGGCGAAGTTACGCAAACCAGATGTGGCTGCAGCCTGGCACAAAGTGTTGTAGTCTTCGATGGCCGTGTGTTGTTGGGGCGGCATGAAGTCTTCATTTTCGAGGAGAGAATAAATGGCTTCTTGGGTTATGCTGTTTAATTCGGTTGGGTAGATTTCCGAGTCGGCGTCGGGGAGAATTGAATGAATGTAGTCTTCTTCAGACGCGTCGGGGTTGAAGTTTAGGTAGCGGAAAATGTCGTAGTCGCTTTCTTGTTTGGACGACGTGCTCTGTTTATGTTAAATAAAGTATTAATTGTTTGGTCGGGGTTTAATTTACATATGTATACATACAAATTTAGTGTGGGTTTTAAGTTAAGTTACCTGCATTTTCAATTAACATACCGCTGAATCGTTTACATAGGAAGAACGTGTCGATTTGGTGTGGTAAAGTGTGAGACTAAATATTAGCGCTTGGTTATGCATTTAATAATTTGCATATTAGATGTCAAAAGTTTGGATTTTTTAAAGTTTTTTTTTTTTTAGAAACAATGTGATTTTTGGTAAATAATTGCGGGAAATTTAAAGAAAACCGAAACAAACCATTTATTTAATCAGACATTTAAATTTTTATCCACAATAAAAATATAAAAACAAAAATAAAACAAACGGAGACATCTTGTGACAATTAAAAATAAAAATCCGAAAATCGCGATTAACGAAGTTATCTCGCTATTTTAAAGAAAATAAATGGTTTTTATTAGATATACATTTTTATATATATAACAAAAACAAAATTTTAATTTTAAAAAACAGTTTGTGTTTGTGGGGATCGCGGATCGTCCTTCCATTGTGTCTGCGACCGATTCTCTCCGAGACCCGACCTCGATTTCGCCGCAGTTTCCAACTTGGGCAATGTGTTTTCACTCCACGATTGACTAGTCAGACTTTTAATCTAAGAAAAAAAATTTTAATTTCCAATTCAAATCGATTAAAATAATGAAAAACAGTTGTCAAACTCTTGTAAGCAATTGATTTCTTCTGGTAGTAAGTTCTCTCTCCTGCTGAACAAGATTCTTCTCCCGAAGATTCAATTCCGTCCTCAGACGAGCTGCTTCGCCAATCTCTCCACCATGGTTAGAAGCAGCGGATAAAATGCTCGACAATTTCACTTGCGAACGATGATCTGTATCGTCGCCTGCTCCTAGTATTAATTCAAAAATTAAAAAAATTACAAATTACACATTTTTGTGCATTTCCCCCCAAAAATAACAACAAAATAATAAAAGTTTACGGGGTCGGTCATAAACCATAGGTGACGACCACCTCGGTTTGTTCGACGGAGTTGAGTTGTTGTAATTCGGAGTGGAAGCGAAGCAAGGCCGGCAATTAATAGAAGTGTCCGCTGAGGGATTAGGATTAGCTGTTGGTGAAGAGATCTCTCGATTCGAGTTCAAATTATCGATTGTCTGAATAAAGAAAACATGATGGAAGTTGCTGTTGATATATTTTAATAACAAATCGGTGTATTTCTTACCTTGTTTAATGTGTGAAGTCTTTGTCCGAGTGCTGCTAATTTCTGATCTGTACTGCATTCTATTTGAGCCAAACGATTATGCAAACTTCTCATTTCTCTTTCCAAATTGTTAATATCCGCTCCCTTTGAAGTCAATTTATTTAAAAAGTATAATAATACGGGTTTTAATTAAAGCTATTAACGTGTTACGTACAATTTCATCTTTATCATGAGATGCATAAGGTCCAACTCCAATACATGATTTTGTCAGTTTAGGTAGAAATTTTCTATCCACGACTTTAATATTTTCAAAAATGATCAATTTTTGAGTTTATTGTAAACTTATTTATAATACTTACTGGCCGAACTCATATCGAGGCTTTAAAAAATGAAAATAAAACACGATTTAATCCAGATTCATTTTGCGTATAGTGATGGTCGCCTTCTACCAAACAATCGCACGAGTTCCAACAAAAGAAAATGCATTTGCGACTAATTTATGTACGAGAATAAAACTTTATTGCCTCATTTTTGTATTTCAAACAATAAAAAAAATTACACAATCATTTTCCTTTATTTTTTATCATTTAATTCCTATGAAATTTATTTACGTATGCTGAAAGAATTAACAAAAAAAAAATAATAAATTCCCCTGATTACAATAATATATTTTTGTTTTCCAAAACCAGTGATTTTTTTCTTTTTTCTTTATTTAAAAATTTGTAATTTTCAATTTTACATCAATAATTTATTGTCATCACGCGTAATAACTAGGTGAAACCAAAAGATCAGTGAGAACCGCTAATTGATCGTCGGAGAATTTAAGCTTGTGATCACGCCAATTGTCGTGGTGAGTCCGACGAAAATTAGACAATGTTTTCTTTATAGTGAGCTGTAAATTATTATTATTTTTTTAAAAAATTAGAAAATTAAATTTAAAATAAATAATTAACTCACAGGAATGGGTTGAGGATCGTTCAGATGATCGCCAAGGATCATTAGAATGTCAGGAATTTCTTCAGGGACGTCATAAGGATTAGCATTTACATAAGCGCACAATCCTAAAATCCCAGCGTGGCATTGAATTACCGCTTCCGGTGAAATTGGTGTTTTACGATCTCGAACGACTAACTTCTTAGAGCATTTCGTTTTGAATATTTTCTAGAAAATTTATTTTAGTTAATTTTAAATATTTTAATGACCGTATATCTCAAATTTACATTAATTACAATGCAATCCATCATTAATCACGTAATATTTGTGTAAATATTACGTAATTACGATGAATTTGCGTTTGTAAAACGAGAAATATGATTAATTTAATTTGTTACCAATAAATCTTTGTTGAATTTAATAAATTCACAATGAAAGAATCCACCCAAAGTCACTCCTGCCATTTCACGAACCTGTTAATACAAATTATTTTATCAATATTTATTAATTTTCTTTAAAATCGCTCAATATTTTTCGCACCTCCACTCGTTCGTCTTCCAACAATGTCAAAATAACTAGACGAATCTGCGCAACTAACTCGTTGCTCTTCAATATTTGAAAAAGGTTACAAAATACCATCACTTGAAGGTACGATAGACTCGAGGCTCGTGCGCGCCACGAAACACTTTTAGTAATCTAATACCAAAAAAAAAAACAAAAAAAAAAATTAGTACAAAAAACAAATATTTGCAAAAATTAAATTTCTAATTGCCTGAACGACAGTAGCGATAGCAACTTCGATATTAACCGGTGTAAGATACGCTTGACCTAAACACGCAATAGTCAACATGCAATCTTGCTTTAATTCTTCGTCATTGTCGTTGCTTTCCATTTGACAAAGCTAAAAAAAAACACAGAAAAAAATTATTTTGTAATAAAATAAAATTCCAAATTGAATTTAACAAACCATTGGTAGAAATTTGAAGAATTCCGGCGGCGCGGTGTACATTGCTCTCGTCACATTACCGATTAACCATTTACAAACTAAAACAAAATACAATTTAAATTAAGAATAATTAATAAGTCTATAACAAGTGGAATTTTCGGTGAAAATAGCTTCGGTGTTTTTAGATTTGCTAACCTGTTTTCATAAGAGCCAACGCAGTTTTCCTCTCTGCCGATTCACAACAATTGATATTTAAATTTTTATGCACATCACCAGAAGATGTAATCGTACCATCAATAGGCACCGAATTATTCGCCAAATTATCTAAATCGGACCCCGAATTGCCATTGATTTCCGACTCCAAAATCGACAACTGCGGCAAAACTTCCGACACAAATTGAGATCTTTGAGGGCACTTATTCGGCAGACTGTTCGGCAAATTCACATCCATCAGAAATATGTTTGTCAAAACGCTGTTAAAAAAAAAATCAAAATTAATTTTAAAATAATCAATTAATCAATCGATATCGATTAACTCGCCTTCCAATTCGAACACGAACATTTTGAAACGGATGGGTTAAATAAGGCTTTAAATAATCTAAAAGTCGATGAAGTAATTCGGAAACTCGCCATTCCTGCTGCGCGATTCCTCCCTGCAGCACGTACAAACGACTAAATAAAAAAATAAGAAATAAATATATAATGCAACAAAATTGATTTTGACTCGCCTGGATTCGACGAAGGATCCTTCGGCAGCTCTCATTGGTTCCTCCATCAATAATTCCATCAACCAATGAAGACGATTGGGATCGCCACTTTCCTAATAATTAAATTAAATTTTAATGTTTTGAATTTTTTTTGGATGAAAATACAAAATACTAACTGAAGCAGTTGCGATGCAGGTTCCCCAATCCCCGACGGTTTCAACGGTGACTTTCCTCAACGCGGTTCTTAAAACTGGGACCAACATTTCCCGCATGACTTCCACCATTTCGAACGGCCAATGTTTACTTCCACGGACCAATCCAGCGATGATTTCGGCCGCGCATCGCTGGCTACTTTCTTGTGACTCCGAAACCAATCTCTCTAAATGTGGATGGAAGAGTGAAAGAAAACTGATGCCGTAGTTTCTAAATAATCCCTAAAGAAAACCCGAGGTGAAATGAAATTTCTTGTCTGCAAAATTCGTTCGGAATTAATTACTTTGAACAGAACAAATCGTTTGGCATCAAATTTGTCCTTTCCTTTGCGATCTTCGAGAGACAAAAACGAAATCCACTGTCGAATGTTTGTCTCCTGTTGGAAAAATTCGAATAAAACAGTTTCCTCGGGTGAGAAATCACCGAAACTCCTCGTCACTGATGGTTGGTCGGCAAATGGCGAATAAACTAAGGTCGGTCTAAATGGTTTAAAATAAAATTGTACACAATTAATTTAATGTTTTATTATTCAGAGCCGGCCCAGGGAGTGCGCCAACCACACTACTCATAACGATCGTTAAAAAATGGATATTTTGTCCAAAAAAATGAATTTTTATGCAAAAAGATGAATTTTTATGCAAAAAGATGAATTTTTATGCAAAAAGATGAATTTTTATGCAAAAAGATAAATTTTTATGCAAAAAGATGAATTTTTAAACAGAAAAATCCATTTTTATGCAAAAAGATAAATTTTTAAACACAAAAATCCATTTTTAAGCAAAAAAATTAACTTTTTATACGTGAAAAATGCATTTTAATCTTTAAAACGACCATTCTAGTCCATAAAATGTATCTTTTACCCAATAAATGACCCGCCTAGACAATTTTTATGCACATTTGATGCAAAAAAATTCATTTTTCAATGCAAAAACAAACATTTTGCGATAAAAATAAAGTCAAAATGTGTTTTATTTTATGAGGAAATTTGTTTTTGGCTGAGCTCCATGAGCCGGTACTGGTTTCATTCACTCACTTTGGCCAGCAATAGTATCCCACATGTGTCTTATTAACGAAAACGCGTTTTTCCCATTCCTCTTTAGTAAGCGGGCGATATTTATAATGATATTGAAGCCATTCGTTGTCTGGACGGTGACCAGGAGGCACTTTATCACCCTTTTCACTTTTGCCTAAACTCTCGTCAATTATGCCGGTCTCATTCACGGAATAAGGATTAATTTCGACTTTTGTGTGGGTTCTTTTCTGCTGCTTTAAAATCGCAGCGATTGTGTTAATGGAAAGTTTGCGAACACTCAATGTTTCATGAATGAGATTTTGAGCAAAAACTTTCACGGCGCGCGCCGGTAGCGGAACATCGTGGCGCATTAGTAAAGACAGCAAAACTAAGCCTAGATAATTATGGCGCCATCGTCTAAAAAAATAAAAAAAATTAAATAAAGCGAAATAAACGAATTAAAACAAAGTTTGACACTTACAGACTGCCATTGCTAATTAAATTAACTATGTTTTCAATTAAATTGTGGTACAAACTAAAAAAAAATAAAATAAAAAAATATCATCGATAAATTATTTTTTTTTTAAATTTTAATTTCAATAAGTTTATACCGTAGACATTCAGAATTTTTTGTTTTAAGTTCTATATCGGCTAATTTCAATTCGTCATCACTGGGAATGGATAAACTGCATTTTGGAAGCGAATTGTTCCACATCAACATCGCACTTTCCGCGCACTTATCTGTCGACTAATAAAAACAAAAATAATAAAATAAAATCTCAAAATTGTCCATCATTCTTACTTTCCACTCTATCGCCAGAGTTTCTAAATTCCTTTGAACTTGTTCGGACATTTCGTCCATTAATTTAATTATAGATGGTTTTTCAGAATGCTGAGCTTTGATCACAGCCGGCCATAACACATTCAAAGCCTTCCAATTGTGTTTCGTTAAAAACGACCGGGTTTTACTGCCTAAAATCACATACAACGCCCCCTACATAGAAAAAAAATCCTGTCATATAAACAAATTCAACAAATTCCTCATGTACCTTAAACTGCTCGTGACTTATAGTATCATCATTACACAATAATGTTTCTACTTTAGTAACGAAACGAGTATAAGAGAAAGTAAACACTTGGAAAGCTCGGTTTAAAATCACTTGTGCTTTTGCTCGTACCTAAAAAATAAAAATTGTATTTTTTATTTTTATTTTTATTATTATGTAAATGTTTACTTCGCTATAGTGACTAGTAGACAACAGTAGTAAATTAGACATAAGCTCCTCGTGAAATGGAGTATATATTGTCTGGACTCTTTCCAAAACGCACATCTAAAAAAAAGACGAGTCTTTTAATAAACAAGTAAACAGTCTGAGAGAAAAAAGGTGAAGATATACTACTTCGTGTTGCATTTGGGTTCTGTCTATCAACAGTGATCGAATGTGCTGTTTTTTGCCTAGCAACTTGAAAGAAAGAATTTTTAACACAAATTCTCCAATTAGTTTCCGCGTTTTACTTTGTTCTCCATTGATTTCTTAGCGAAATGAAAACTTTTCCAACGCGCTTCGAAATCCTCCTTATTAATTCCAAGATAAAATAGCAACTGCTGATATACCTAATTAAAAAAAAAAAATGTACGTAATCAATTTTAAGAATTAGAATTTATTCCTCAATATAAAACCTGAATGATTTGGAATAAGGATTTCGTGTCGTCTTCCGACGTACTCAAGACGAATTCTAATAATTTGTTAATAACACGAGCTATTTCTTTTCGGACATGGCCGCCGCCTGCCAATTTCAACCCCTCGGAGTCCATGCTGAACGTGTGCGGCGTATATTTGAGCGTAACTCGACTCTCGACCCTAAAATAAATAAAAAATTAGCAGTTTACATCGAGTTTCATGTCTAACACGAGCTTACAATTTCATCGAATCACATTCCCAGAGTGGTAAAACAGCTCCAGCTCCGAGAATAAAGTCCAAAACGATCGATAGCGACCGCTGCCGTTCCTCCCTTTTAATAAAATGATGTTATTTCATTACAAATTAAATTTTAATTCCTCAATTCACCTCGACATTGTCAATTCTTTGTCAGCCACTTGTTCTAATCTTCTCAATTCTGGCACCAAGAAAGTGTGCAGTAATTCCCTGACCCACGCTTTCTCATCGTCGTTCGGTATGTGCCATTTCAAGTTCAACTCGTTAACATCGCCTGACTTTCCCCAATCCTAAAATTCCAAATTAAATTAAATAAAAATTTAAATTGAATCAATTCGAATTAAATTTTACTCGGATTGGCAAATATTGAGACATCGGTTGGTCGAAATCTTCGGTCGTGCTGCGAAATTCCACAGGTGCAACGAGTGTCAGTGCTTTCAATATGTGCCGCAACACAGCGTGAGACAATAAATATCCAGGCTTGCTGGTTAAATGAAGAGTGCGGTGCAAAACTTCAACGAGAAGATCTTTGTATTTCAGTAATTCTTGACCGTTACAGCGAACAATCTGAAACGAATTTTGTGATTAAATAAACGAAAATTTAATTTAAACCAGTCAAAACCTCCGAAAGTAGCAGCATACTGAACAATAATTCCGTATCAAGCATTTCTTCTTTCAACACTTCTTCGGCGGCACTCAAACTCAGAATAGTTCTGCAGATTTGAGGTAAAAACACTTTCAAAGCCAATTCCGGCTTGACCTAAAAATAAAAATAAAATAAATATTTTTTTTTTAAATTAATTTTTGAAAAAAAAAATTAAAAATTTGGTATAATTCGTTCAATTTGCCTTTGAAGCGGCTCGGCACATGTTCGCGGCTAATCGTCCCGATACTTTAGTTTCTAAAACACGTCCGCAAATGAAAGTTTGAAGTTTCGACAAAGCAAATCGATATATTTCGGACGAGCATTGCATGAGCATAGCGGTGAATGTCGACGTTAAAACAACGGCCAACATGCTTTCTTCAGAATTCATTTTTTCCGTATCCCTATCAAGACGCGTTGTATGTTCCAGCGAACTGTTTTCAATGAGAGCAAAACACCTAAAACAAAATAACAAAAAATGTAATAATTTGTTTAACAGAAATTTCAATTTTAATTTCAAACATCGTTCACCTGTCCATAAATTGTAATAAAAAATCTTCAAATTCACGAGTTGCCAAACACAATTCTTCTTCCCGCTAAAAAAAAAAAATTTAATTAATTCCCGAATCACTTATCACCTTCGATCCTTAAAATTACCTCCGTCAGTTTGAGATTTTCGCACCCAACGGCGGAAGAGCAATCAACGAGCGGTACCAACGTAACAAAAGCAAAAATAAACTGAAACGTCACCTAATTTTTAAAATAAATAAAATAAATGTTAAATTCCTTCTTAAGCAACAAATTACGCGTCATCACCATGCATTTTTTGAAATCATTCGGATCTATTCCCGGCAAACTACACAATAAAAGTGGAATAACGTGAGCGGGTCCTTCGGGAAAATTATCGCCACCCCTGACCAAAGAGCGTGAAACGGACACAAAACAGTGCATTGTGGCGATTAAACGATGAGGTTCGGTGAGTGTTTCCAACGCCGGATATAACCTACAATTTAAAAATAAACATTTATAATATTTATATTTAAATTTAAAAATCTTTTATTTTTCGGACCGTTCTAATAGCGACGGGATCACCGACTTGGGTTTCAAAATTGAGAGATACTGCATCGCGTTTGCAGAATAAAGCGACCCAGTTTTACTAAACATTGCTAAAAGAACGCAAGCCTTGATACTTTCAACAAATTCGTCGACATCGTTGTCAGTGAGGCAATGACTCGGTAAAATACTCTGTTCCCAACTCGGTTTTTTGTAGCGTTCTCTAAAAAAAAAAAAAAAAAAAAAAAAAAAAGAAAAAATTATTAAAATTTATAAAAATTGATTTAATTGTTTATTTACTTGTGTAATCTATTCACTAAAGACGCCGGGAGTTTATACAACATTCGTTGCAACTTGATCTAAAGAACAAATGATTTTTAGCGATCAATATTCAATTAAAAAAAAAAAAAACTTACATTCCATCGCCCGTTATTCGATGGATGGTAATAAGATTCAATTGCTTTAAATAATTTCGTCAGATTTTGTTGACAACTACTGCCACCTCCCTAAAAATTCAAAACATACACGATTTAATGGGATTTAATCATCAAAAAACAAAAAATTAATTTTTAAACAATTAATCAATAAATTACCAGCATAGCAATAATAAAATTGACTGCAGATGTGACTTCAAAAGCATTTCCCAATCGACCAATTTGAAGCAAGCACGAACCAACCGGGAGATTAAAAGATCTCAGTAATTTAGTAAATATCTAAAAAAAAAAAAAAAAAAATTAACAATTTAAAAAACTTTAATTTTATTCCCGTTCTCTACCATTGGAATATGGGGTTCCCAATCGATGTACCCGATTGTATCCATCGCGAGCCGTGACACCAGCCAGATAAGAGTCTAAACAAACCACACAATTAATTTCAAGTTCCTTGTTTTTAGTTATCAGCTCGTATACATGTTCCCATGTTGGACAATTATGCGCCAATCGCCATAGATCCATGACATCAGAAAACCACAATCTAAATAATTTATTAATATTATTATTATTATTATTATTATTATAAAAAATAACATTTTTTAACTTACTTGAATCCTTTATCGTGATGCTCGGGGAGCAAAAGAGTTGGTAAAAAAAGCTCAAAATAATTCATTGCCTTTAAAACAGTCACATCAAACGGACATAAAAGTTGTTTCCATTCAACCAACATTTCACTCGTTGCTGTCAGTGGAAAATATCTTGAAAAAAAAAAGATTAAAACATAAAACACTGCTGCTTTTTTTAAAATTAAAAATTACTTACGGCCTACATAATCGGATTAAGCTTTTCAGTGTGGACACAATCGACCTGCAGAAACATTTTTGAAAAAAATCAATAAATAAAAATTTATATTTAAAAATTTTAAAAAATAAAATAAATAAATAAATCGACAAATATCAAAGCAGAAAAAGTAAGAGTTGTGAACTGCAACAAATTGGTCTGGATGAGATCACTATAAAATATTCCATCAACTGAATTTATTCAAATAATTATTTATCAATTCAGCTGAAAAACCTACGTGAGCTCAAACAATAAAGATTTCTTACAACTTTTTTGTTTTTTCAATTTATTTTTTTCCATTAAAAACACCAATCTACAAACAAAAAAACAAAAATTTTCTATTTACTCAAAAAAAAAAAAAAAGCAAGAAAAATATGAAGCCAAACAAAAAAGTGCAATAGAGCGCTAATAATTAAACGATTCACACATTTCTCAGCGAGAAAATAGCACACTAAGACGATGCAAATGGCCGTTTATTATATACCTCTTTCCATCCACATTAGCCATTATTGACGTCCACTTCTGCTGCAAGTTTAAGTCTTGCATCAGCGACAAAACATCTAAACTGTTGACGCCGAGACTTCTCCTACACAATAATAATAAAAAGCTAATTGTCACTACATTTACATACGCATGACGTCACATCCACGAACAATCTGTTGCCACAACCCCAAAACACGACTGTGCAACGAGCCTACTGTAAGTAATCACGTACAAATCTTGTAAAATTACAGTTTAAACATATTTGTGCATCTAAATCATGCTCTACGGCCACCGTTACTCACCCAAACCTTCCCTAAACGTGTAAAACATCCAAAAAATAGAAGGAAAAACAACCACAAACACCATTTTTGTGCGCTTTGTGCATTCACAGTTTCAGACAGACATACCCGGGGAACAAAATCAAGTTGTGCGGCTCGTATTGGGAATAAGCCACTCGTTCGTATAGTATAT
The DNA here is from genome assembly GCA_034683725.1 of Strigamia crassipes. Lineage (NCBI taxonomy): Eukaryota > Metazoa > Arthropoda > Chilopoda > Geophilomorpha > Linotaeniidae > Strigamia > Strigamia crassipes. The sequence continues at coordinate 21,700 of JAQFXT010000427.1, forward strand.
ACAAAGGTCTCCATTCTAGCTGCAGTTCTTCGGGTGAAATCAATTCACGTTTTCTGCGAACAAAAACACAAATTCAAAAAAAAAAAAAAATTTTTTTTTTTGCCCTAATTTACGGTGTATAGCCCACATATCGAATAGTTAGAAGAAAATCAATATTTATGTCATAAACACTCTTTTTTTGGGTTAAATTTGATCTTTTGTGTGCTTAAAATGCCTTTTCTTATCAATTTGGGCTTAAAACATACTTGTTTTAAGTATTTCTAGCCCACACTAGATATTTTTTTTAAAAAATCAATTTTTTTTCGTGTATAAACTGCAGTTTATATACCGTAAATTAAGGCAATTAAAAATTTTCAATTTACTTCAAAAGTGCAACTAAAATTTGTGCGTAAATCTGCACTAGGGTTAATTCTGAGTCGGGGGTGACAACTAATTGATAGAAGATTTTGATAAAGGCTACGTGGTCTTCTTTTGAGAATTTTCGTCCGTAGAGGCAAATGTAACTAGAAATAAAAAATATTTAAAAAAAAAATAAGTTTTATGGAAAAAAAATTTTGTTGTTGATAATTACGCACTCGGATAATCGATGCGCCCAATGGAGGCAACCGGGTCTGAAATCTTTCAACAAAACGGCTCGTCCTAAATTCGCTTTGATTTCTGCGAGCTGTACATTAGAATCGTCGTCCAATCTGTCAGCATACGGAAGTAATCTGCTGTAGACTAATTCTTTTTGCGGTTTGAAGCCCAGGCAGGCCTCTCTCTGTGCCATCTTGCGACTACCGTGCGGATGGCTCGTGTTTGAGCGTAATCTCGCTTGTATCTAGTAAAAACTGCAATATTTTCGCAACTTGTGATGACTCGATGCTTACGGTGGTCGCCACATTGGATTGAGTTGAAAAAAATGTAAGTGAAGCTGTGATTGGTCGATTAAAAATGAGGGCCAATAAGAACCTTCGGTTTAAATGTCCCAAAGAGACATCTTTTGAGGTTGTTAGTGAACTAATGCAAAACAGAACATGAGCGCGTTAAGCACGGCGCATTTGTTTTCACGAGTTTGCATCAACAGTGGAAGTTTGAATTTGTTTTATGGAATTATTCATTCGTTCTCGCAAGCATCCGTTGTGAAAATGATGTCGGTTGATTACGAAGTGTTTGGGAAAGTGCAAGGTTTGTATTTGAATAAAAATAAAAATATTTTATTTTATTTTAAATTTTGTTTTATTTTTCAGGTGTATTTTTCAGAAAGGTAAAAATGTTATTTTTTGGATTTAAATATAGAATTATTAATTTATTTAATTTGAAATTTCAGTACACGCAACGGAAAGCGAAGGAATTAGGTCTGACCGGTTGGGTGAGAAATACACCCCGAGGAACGGTCGTGGGTCAAATAGAAGGAGAGAGCGCGGGAGTGTCAGAAATGTAATTTTTCCTCTTAAATAGAGGAAAATATTCAATCTTAAGAAGGTGAATTGACTTATTCGACTGAAATGACTTCTATAAACGACGATATGACGTGTTTTGCATCATATCTCTGAAAAATCAACTTACAAGAATTCAAAGAGGAGGATCAAGAATTCCACTTCTTTTAAGCCACTTCTTTAAGTAATTTAAGGAGAGGTCAATTCGTTTTCTCAAGATTGAATGCACCTTGCGTTAATCTGATCGTAATGCCAATCGTGCGTAACTATTTCAGGAAAAACTGGCTGAAAAATGTCGGGAGTCCCCAATCAAGGATTGATAAATGCGAATTTAAAAGCGAAAAACAAATATCAAAAACAAATTTTAACAAGTTTGTAATCAAGGAATGAATTTATAGTCAAAAACATATAAATTTGTTACGTATTGATTGGAAATTGGACGTAAAAGGCAAAATTATTTCGCATTTTTTGGAATTTGATAACTTTTAGTTACGCAGCTTCCCAATAGATGCCATCACTGCCTATTTAATTATTATAGACAAATTGATGCGATATTTGCGTGCATTTAGGACAAAAATTTTATTTTATATATTTTAAATATGTAACTAACAAAAAAAAGCAATTGTTATTTATTTTGTTTTGTTTATTTTATATTTCTGAGATTAAAAAGTGTAATTTTGATTGAAAATATTAATTGTTGCGTTATTTTAAAGCTTTAGACAGTTTGAAATAAATTAAACCAGTAAATTGGTTCACGTTTGAAAGCTGCTTTGTATATATACACCTGCCCAAATCCAAATAGTCCAAAAATAGCCACGATTCAGCCTCGTTTGACCGAGCAGACGAAGCGAAGTAGTTGGCAGTATGGCGGGCATCGGCATGGAGATTTTAAGCGAATCGATGACTCCAACCATAACATATCACACCTCTTCAAGGCACCCGTACACCCCAAAAATCACCACACCTCAACAAACGCAGGTTTCGGTGGATTTCGAGGTTTTTGGAGGTGTTCAAGGTAGCAAATTTAAAAAAAAAAAAAAAAAAAAAACTTAAAAATAATATTTTTTTATTAGGTTAAGTCAATTAATCGGTATTCAACAAAAATGATTATTATTATAAGCCAGAAATGTTATTTGTTTAAAATTAGATATTCACCGAATTCAAAAATAAAATCGAAGCATTCCAGTCACTTCTGCTTTTGGGCAGTTGACAATAGACAAATATATAAGGGATAAGTGACATCACAGTTAAACTATTCCAAAAGTTATTTTTATATAAAAATCTCGATAAAACCTCCATTTTGGCAATTTTTTTTTTTACTATTTTATTTCATTTAAATTTCTTTAGTTGAATACAAATTAGCATTTAAATGTTTGAAATTGAATAATAATTCCAATTTTTTTCTTTTTCCAGGCGTTTTCTTTGCTAAGGTAATTTTATTCCAATTTATCACTTAGCCTTCAACATTCTGTAGTAAATTAACACTAGAAATGCTAAATTTAGCTCCTAGTGGTGCATGTTTAGACAACATATGTTATCAGGGAGTTTAACATTTGAGTTTATTTTTATATATATTTTTTTCTAGTTTTGTTCTAATCAGGCAAGATCACTCGGGTTGAAAGGATGGGTGAGGAATTCGAGAAAGGGAACCATTTTAGGCGTAATGCAAGGCCAGAAAGAAAGAGTTGATGAGATGTAATTTGTTAATGAAGCGGTTAAACGTCTCGTTTACATTGTTTTCTTTTCTCGCCACCAGGGCGATGTGGCTGAGATTGCAGGGAAGCCCCGGATGTCGCATTCAGGACTGCGTGTTTCGAAATTGGACCATAATCGATGGGCACGATTTCAAAGATTTTCGTGTTTTGTATTGATATTGAGTGAATTCTGTTGGTTTTAAAATTAGATTTGACAAAATATACTTAAGTCATATTTGGTAATTAATTAATCAATGTATTTTATGTTTTTCTCACGCACGATGCAATTAAATTAAGTCTCACCCGTGATTGTTTTAGTTTTTATTACACAATGTGTACATGGATAATCAGCGACAAGCGGCCATTATACCAGCGACACCTGTGGACGAATTAAAATGTTAAAAATATAAATTTGAGTGAAAAATGGTAAAATTTACTTTCAAAATCAATTTTTTCGGTGATGTTCTTCGTTTTAATGTTTTCTTCTTGATTCATTACGAAAATCATCCCATTTTCGAGTTCTTTCCATCCATATTTAGTCATCCATTGCTTCAAAATAACATCTGCAATGATTTTGTTTACATTTTTGTGGTTTTTTTTTTTTTTTTTTTTTAATTTTTTTAAATTAATTTACCCGTAACACCACCCAACAATTCGGTCAGCACAGTTTGTTCAATTGTTTGGTACGTAATTCCAACAACGTGGCAAATAACTGAAAATAAAATTTTAAAAAATTAAAATTTTTTTAAAAAATTTTTTTAAAAATTAACTAACATTTTCGAATAGAATCTTCAAATCCTGAAATTCCAGCAATGACGTCAGGAGAATCTTGAATTGTCGTCTGCAAAACAATAACAAAAATTTAAAATAAATATAAAAATTAATTCAAAATTCAAATTTTACTAAAAATTTACTTTTTGGAGTTTTTAATGCTAAAAATAAAAATTCAAATTTTTAAGCTAGATATTCATATTTTAATGTATTTAATGCTAAAAATGCAATTTTTTAGCGTTTTTAATGCTAAAAATTAAGTTTTTAGATTTTTTAATGCTAAGAATGCAATTTTTATAGATTTTTAAGCTAAAAATTCAATTTTTATAGTTTTTTTAAGCTAGAAATTCAACTTTTATAGTTATTTAAGCTAAAAATTTAATTTTTTTAGTTTTTTAAGCTAGAAATTCAATTTTTAGAGTTTTTAATGCTAAAATTTCACTTTTTTAAGCTAAAAATGCACTTTTTAGTCTTTTAAGCTAGAAATTCAATTTTCAGTTTTTTAAAGCTAATAATTCAATTTTTACACTTTTTTGAAGGTAGAAATGCAATTTTTACAGTTTTTGAAACCAAAAATTCAATTTTTACAGTTTTTGAAGCCAAAAATTCAATTTTTACAGTTTTTGAAGCCAAAAATTCAATTTTTACACTTCGTTTAAGCTAAAAATTAATTAAATTACCCAGAAGTCTTTGAACCGACACACTTCTAACAAATGCGCCAAACTCATCACTTTTTGAATGGATTCATCTTCGAGCTACAAAATAAATAAATTAAACTAATCCACTCTTTCCCATCGATTAATATAAACGCACATGAACTTGGTCAATTAAACATTTGCACAAAACAAAATCGGTGTGTGGTAAATTTGTCAATGCTTTTAGAAGGATTTGATTGACTACATTCATCTGGTAAAAACTCGGGTTGAACTGGTACCTGGAAAATGTTTAAAAACCTTTAGCAATCGCTTACAAGTTAAAAAAATCAAACATGAATCGTTACAATTTTAATACGGCTAAATTGGCTTCAAGATCATATGTGTTTTCACGTGCTTGGACTTCAACATATTTTTCCAATGTGGCAAGATTTTCAGGATTATAACTGCAAATTCAGAACAAAAAAATTCAAGTTTTCGGTTTGGTAAATTAGAAATATAAATTCGTCGTCGTTTATCTTGTTAATTAAGTGTTTACCGATCAATTCCTTTCAGCATCGACGCTACGGCTGTCCGCATCATTTCGGCCGACATCTTGAATCACGTTCACGTTGCTACCTAGGAGACACTTATAAAACCCGAATGCAAAATACGGTTGTTCTAAAAGGTGGAAACTGCATATGATATTTGAATTTAAAACGAATTTCTTTAATTTTAAAGTTAGTTCCGAAATAGAATTTTAAATTAAAAATTAAAAACTGCAGTATTTTCTATTTTTATATACAAATTGTTCTTTTTAAACTGATTTTATTTAATTTTGGCAACAAAAAAATAAAAATTATATTGTCTGTTTTCTCCGGACTTCAAAAAAACATTATGTAAATGTAATTAAATTTGGTTCTTGTTGCTTCATTTATTTAAACTGTCAATTTCACTTTTATCCTGAGGCTGGAATTTCATCCTTGGCCTTGAATGACCTGGGAATTACGTCACAGAAAACTTTCAAAACTCCCTCCTCTCCCTTACATTTAATATATTCTTTTATTCTTTAAGCCGCTCTAAACAAAGATGAATATTTTTCCCTTAACCCTTTTTTTAATTTCCCTGACAGTTGTCACTGAACCACGTGCGCCTCTTATAGCGTACACGGGACAACCTCTCGAACTGTCACCAAATGGACTTAGAAGTGTCGAAGCGAACAAGGCAGCGAAGTATGCAGCGAAGCAAATACTACAAGAAAAACTGACAAATTGGAACCTCCCACCATGTGTAGATGTCGTTCCAGAAATTTTATACGGCACATACAAAGTAAATATCTAAAACCAACCATTTAATTCAATTTTATTGTTTTAAATAATATATAAAAATAATGTTAATGTCAAGGTTGTCGCTGGAATTGAATACACAATACATCTTCATCTTACCTACAGACCTACTCCGAACCGCGATCCTAGTTGTAGATCAGCACTTAACGTTTTTCAGGTTATTTATTTATTTATTTATTTATTCAAAAAATATTTTATGTTTTAAATTTTTTATTTATTTATAGGATGAAGAATGCACGGTAACTGTTGTTTATCAACCGTACAAACCAACAGCAGACTCCATATTGGCTTTATTGGCAAAACAATGCCAAGATGTCCATTCGTTTTTCCCAGAAGCTCGTGAATAATTTTTATCTGTATGTTATTGTTGCACAGAATAAAAATGTCGTTTGAAAATAAACTTGCTAATAAAATTAGCGACACTGTTAGTGAGACTTTCAAACCAGCTGAATTGCCGGTCACAGCAATTCCAATGGTGCTCGGTTCTCCTTTGTCGAAAAGCCCTTCGTTATTATCCGTAGGAACGTCACGTTCTTCCGACGTAGAACTCGACGACGAAGAGATAATTTTGTCGGCTGACGAGGAATTGGAAAACGAAGAATTCCTCGAAGATCTTCACGTGCGAATATCCGAAGAAAGCATTCCAGAAGTAAATAATAACCAAATTTATTAATAAATTTCCACCATGACGCCATTTTGGTTTATTTACAGATGGTACACGTTTATAGACGAAAACTTTCGTACATCATAAACAGTACGTAACAAATCCAAAAACTATAATAAAATATACAACAAAAATTAATTTTAAAGCCGACTTAAGGAGTCACTTGAAGGACGACTTCGATAGAATTTTATTGGTTAAAAACAAACGTCTTTGGCGTTTATCTAATCACATGACTCAAAATCTAAGTAAAAAATATAAAAAAAAATATAAAAAAATAAATAAATTCAACATTTTTCATAATTTCAGAAACGATTACTGATTATTACAGATCGCAATTGGACGTTAAAGAATATCAGTTATTTCTATACAGAACCAAACTCAAAGTGATGATCAAGCACATGTTTGACATGGCCGAAAAACATGTAAATAAATACATAAATAAATAAATAAATAAATAAATAAATAAATAAATTTTTATTTATATTTTTGCCAGGATAATAAATTGGCTAGAGATCATTTCAACCATTATCTGAGTGAACTGCTTCAAGCACCACCGGACAGCGCTAATCAACCGCCGCTCAAAGTGCCCAGCATGTTCGATAATCTCGCGGGGAAAACACCTTCGGTCAATTTAACGCCGCCCGAGAGACCAGGCTTTTTCAAGAGTCTCAAGAAGTTTTTCTTCCGTTCTTAATTTGTTCGTTTGTCGATTAAACGTTTAAGTAAACTGTTGAGTTCTTGAATAGCTGTGACTTTTTGCATTTCCAATTCCTCCAAACGATCTAGTTGCTTATTTAAATCAATTTCTGCAATTTCTTCGTCCGTTGGTTGACATTTCGTCGGTGATTTTTCTATTTTGCTGTGAAAATTCGATTTCACTTTGAGAATTTCATCGCTGATTATCTTGTTCCTGTACGCAGCATCCAGTTGTTCGTAATACTCCCAGTAACACCTGTTAATTAATTAATTAATTAATTAATACTAAAAATAAAAATCAGTATATTTTCGATATTTTTTTTCGACCTTTTTTTGTTCGATAATTTAATTTTTCGAAAAGTGGTTAATAAATTTCGCCATTTGTTGTCGCAAGCTGTGCCCGTCATCCATTGCGCTTCGTCAGACGAATTACGTAATTGATGAGCGATTTTATCCCACAATTCGAACTTCCTCGATTTGTTGTATTTGAATTCCTCGTTAACGTCCAATCGGAAATCGATTAAAGAATTGGTCAACTTTGAATTCCATTGCGGCGCGTTTTCATCTAAAAAAAAATAAAAAATAACGACCGAATTTCACTAAAATGTATAAATTCTTTCTACCTTTAATCAAAATCAATTCCCCGGAATCTTCATTCAAAATATACCGTTCCATAATCGCTGTAAACAAAATATTAATTTCATTTTTGTTGACGTTTGTTACGACGCGTCACCGAATGGAACTTGACACGATCGGTCCACTTGCTAGCACGAGGGAAGGAAGGTAGCAAATATAAAAGTTTTTATAGACACCATGGTCCTGAAATATCTCTGTAAAGTTGTTTTATACGCAACAATAGCAATTGTTTTAATTGCCACGTTGCCTGGATTGTTAGAATTTAATCCAAAATTGGTTGTGTAAGTAATTGAAACTGTTTTATTTGAAATATTAAATTTTTTTAATTTTTTTTTTTTTTAGAATAAAATCATGTCCTGAGTTTGTGGGACCTTTAGCAGTGAATAATAAACTCGAGCAAGTGTCTAAACTACTTGAAAATGAAGTTGAAGGACCAGAATCCATTGCTTCTTACAAAGGGGATTTATATACTGGACTTGCTGATGGGAGAATTGTGAGAATTGATAAAAGAAACAAAGTTTACACTATTGCACGAGTTGAAAAATGTGGTAACGTATTAAAACAGTCGAACCTTATAACAAATCGCAAGAGACCCGAGAAATCTGTTCGTTGTAACTGAAAACAAATTCATTTTTATCATGAAAAACATTATTTATTCATTCACATGGTGATTTTTATTTGAATTTAATTTTTGACAGTATTTTTCCAAATAAAATTTGCATTTTTATTAATTTTAAAAATCGAATCTTCTGGCACGTGTGAGCCCGTGATTAATTTTCAAGCACTTGCGGGTATTAGAGTGGTCGTAAAAACTTGTTCTTTTATTTATAACGAATAATCCGTAATATCAAAATTCGTCAGATCGAAATTTTTTAACACGGTGTTCTATGGCTAACCAACCAAGATTTGTTATAACAAAAATTCCTTATATTGCGGTTCGTTATAATGAGATTTAACCGCAGTTGAATATATTTTATTTGTTATTATTGCAGCTGGGATATGGGAAGAACATATTTGTGGTCGGCCATTGGGTATTAGGATTGATGAAAATGGATATCTCTATGTGGCAAATGCGTATGTTGGAGTACTTAAATTGAATATTCAGAATGGTAAATGAAAGATTTTGAAAAATAATTCACCGATATGAAATATTGATGAAATTTATGTGTAGGACATATCGAAACTATTTATTCCAGTCAGACAGAAGTGGATGGGAGGAAATCAATGGTTGTTAATGATTTGGATGTTGGAAAAAATGGGGATGTTTATTTCTCGGATAGCAGCAAATGGCCATTGATGCAATTGCTGTATGAATTCTTGGAAGGAGTACCAAATGGCAGGTTAAGAAATAATTAATTTGGAACATGGAATATAAAAAATGGATGAATTCACAGAGTGGGAAAAATGTGCTTAGACGAGCTAAGTTTTGTTTTAAAAAAATTCAACTTGTTTTAGAGCTAAAAATTCCATTTTCCAGGAGAGTTGTTAATGCTAAAAATTCAAATTTTTGAACTAGAAATTCAAAGTTCAGTTTTAATGCTGAAATTAAATTTTTTTAAAGCAAAAAATCCAATTTTTAGAATTTTTTTGAAGCTAGAAATTCATTTTTTGGAGCTTTTAATGCTAAAAATTCATTTTTTGGAGCTTTTAATGCTAAAAATTCATTTTTTGGAGCTTTTAATGCTAAAAATTCAATTCTTTCAGTTAAAGAGTCACTTAAAAGTCAGTTAAGAGTCAGTTAAAAGTAATGTTTTTCAGCTAAAAAGTTACTTTTTTCAGCGAAACTACTCTTAGTAAGTGACAACCCATCTATAAACTGTTCAGTTTTATACTGGTATAATCACATCAGATTACATCGCTTAAGCCTAAGCTCGCAAGACGCAATGAACTTTGCTTATCATATTCACAGGGTCCTACACTGGAATCCAAACTCAAACAAAACCGAAGTCCTAGCTCAAGGTCTAGCGTTCGCGAATGGCATTCAATTATCCCCGGACGAAAGCTTTCTTCTCGTCAGCGAAAGCTTCAACAACAGAATCCTCAAGTAAAATTTTTAAATATAAAAAAATACGAAATAAAATCGATAATCAATCAATCAATCAATCAACTCTCAGACTCCACTTAAAGGGCCCGAAAAAAAACCAGCTGGAAGTTTTCATCGATAATCTACCGGGTGTTGCCGATAACATTCGCATTAATCCCAGGGGGAATTACTGGGTCGGCCAATGCTCCACCCGCTTGCCCGGCCGCAAGTCTCCAATGGAAATTATCGGAAACCAATTGCTGCTCCGTAAAGTCCTGGCACGATTAGTTCACATATTCCAATCGACGATATGGTTCGTGAAAACCAACTTGATTTCGTCGGCCATTTTGGACCAGTTGTGGTACAGAGTAAGAAACGATAAAAAAAATATTTTTTTTTTACTCGAAATTTATCGAAAAAAATTATTTTTTTTACGTTCCAGAGTGCGCATTTTTACCCTTACGCCAAACTCGGGGCTCCTAAGTACGGCCTTATCCTCGAACTTGACCAAAAAGGTGAAATAATACGGTCGCTGCACGCGCCCAACGGTTCCATCTACTTTATAAGCGAGGTTCACGAAGTTGGGAATCATTTGTACCTCGGCTCCCCTTGGAACGACTACATAGGGAAAATTCAAATCGAAATTAATTAATCGTGTACCTGATTTATTTTACATGTTTAAATCACGAAAAAGTGACGTTAGTAATAAATTTTTTGGTTTTGATTATTTTTCCTCGTCGATGGGTGCTATCGGCTCGTAGTTCTTCAACGGATAATGATCGGCGTGTTTTGAAAGGTGTTTTTTCATTTCGTTCATTTGTTCCTTTAATTGCGGTGTAAGTTGGTCGTAAACGTCGGTAAACAACAACTGTGGTGCGGGTTTTTTGAGCTTTTCAGCTCTCGCAAAACTTTGCATGATCTAAAATGAAAAAAAGGAAAGTTATAAATTACAAAATTATCCACAGAGAGAAGAATTAGAAAATAAATTCTCGAACTTGTTTTTTTGATTCATCTTTCCACGCCTTTTCTTTGTCATCATCCCACAAATTTTGTTTCTTCATATAACGTCTGAAACGAGAAATGGGATGATCTTTCTCATCCCAATACCTCACTTCGTCCACCGACCGATATGCGGTACTATCGTCGGAAGTACTGTGATGCCCAATTCTATATTATAAAAAAAAATAGGTCATTTATTACATAAAAAACGAATGCAAATAAGGATAAATGGATAAAAACGAGTAAAAACGAGGAGAAAAGGTGTAAAAACGAAAAAAAAGGTGTAAAAACGAGTAAAAACGTGTAAATGTGTGTACAAAACGTGTGAAACGAGTAAAAACGTATAAAAACGTATAAAAACAAGTAAATACGTGTACAAAAACGAGTAAAAACGAATAAAATCACAAAAACAAATAAAAATCGGATAAAAACGAATAAAAATCGGATAAAAACGAATAAAATCGCATAAAAACGGAAAAAATCGCATAAAATCGAATAAAACGTGTAATAACGAATAAATACTTGTAAAACGTATGATAAATCGCAAAAAAACGTAAAATAACAAATAAATACGTATAAAAAACTTGTGAAAACAAATAAATACGTGTAAAAAAACTTGTGAAGACGAGTAAATACGTGTAAAAACGAGTAAAAACACGTAAAAATCGGAGAACTACCTATACGTCATCGCTTCAATGAGCACGGGTCTTCCTTCCTCCGCCACTATTCTTCTCGCAGCTTTGGTTACATTATAAACAGCTAAAACGTCATTACCGTCGACTCTAATTGACGCAAGACCATAAGCGGGGCCTCGAGCCGCGATGCCATCACCCCTATACTGCTCGTGAGTAGGAGTCGAAATTGCGTAACCATTATTTCGACTAAAAGAAAATAAATATTAGAATACATCAATTGAAAAAAAAAACTAATTTAATTTGATATATTAACCAAAAAAATATGATTGGACAATCTAAAGTGGCTGCAAAATTGAACGCTGCGTGCGCATCACCTTCACTGGCAGCGCCTTCGCCGAAGTAACAAATAACGCACAAACCGTTTTGTGCGCGTTTAAACGAATATGCCGCTCCAACAGCTGAAAAAACACACAAAAAATTATCAACCAAATTCTAAAAAATCGCCAAAATTTACCTTGCGGCATTTGCGTGGCCAACGTGGATGAAATAGTAACAAAATGGTGATCGACACTGCCGTAATGGACCGGCATTTGTCTCCCTTGTCCTTTATCCTTGCAATTACTGTAACATTGATTCATAAATTGATCCAAAGAAAATCCCCGCCACATCAAAACACCTAGAAATAAATTTTTTTTAAAATAAATTTGAATTTAAAAATCAAATTTTTGTGTTTTTTGGTTTAAAAATTATACCCGCTTCTCTGTATTGACCGAATACTAAATCCCTATCATTTAAAGCTGCAGCACTCCCCATGTGAGTTCCTTCCTCTCCGTAGTTGGTCATATAAAACGAAATTCGTCCTTGACGTTGCGATTCGTACAGTATCCTATCCATGGTGTTCAACAGCGTCATCTTTTGGTACATTTTCACGATCAAATCTTTGTCTAACTAGGAAAAATAAAGGAATTATAGATTAAAACGTCTTAATGCTTTTAAATACTCTACTTTTGGATCTTCTGATTCGTTGATGATGTTTCCTTTTCGGTCCATGACTCGGTACACCGGAATCCCGTCGTATAAATCGGATTGAATAAATTCTAACTTGTCCGTCCATTTCGATTTTGAGCCGGGGAAATTCGGCTGTTCGTCCGGAGCGGCCGACGAGGAAAATATCTTGAATATAATTTCAAATGTTCAGTATTTAATTATCTTTTTAATGTTTGTAACTCACCCTGGATGCTGTCAACGGGAATGTATTTATAATTTTTTTTGCACTCAAGCGTCGCAATAAATTGTTTGGACGTAGAATTTTGAAGACTGAACTTAACGCCATTTTAAATGCTTATAACGCTGTGTATGTGATTACAATTTTGATGTTTATCAGCTGTTTTAGCAGATCTTCCGCATCTTTCTCTGTTTTTGACGATGGCCGCTGTACGGCTCCCAAATGCTAAACTTTCGCTTGATTCCAGGTACGGGTAATGCATCAGACATAGGTATGTTATTTTAGTTAATACTTACTTATACAATTAGCCGTAGATCAACTGAAGTAAAGAAAGTATTTTTTCCTTCCGAACTTGGTAATGTCGTCAAATAAATCTAGTTAAATTATTTATTTCATAAACATGCAAATCGGTGATTCATTACTCGTTTCTGGTGCCGTCGCACAAATGTAAGAGGGAGCCGTGCTGCGAATATCCGTTTCTATACTCGTGTTGGTTGATCCCGTCCCGTTTATCCACCGATCGCGCCATTTGTTAAATAGAGGACAAATCATTCGCGATAGGGACGCACCAAATACCGAATATTTACCGAATAACGAATATTTACCGAATAACGGCTACCGAATACATTCAAAAGTGTCTTTTTAATCTTTAAAAAGTTGCATCAAGTACTAACATCACCAAACACCAAAATATTTACCGAATAACAAATATTTCCGGGAATTTTTTGCCGAACTACTGCCGAATATTCGATGCATCCCTAATTTGTGATACGAAATTGTGAAAGCAAAAATTATTGTGAGAATGTTTATTCCGCCATCGAGACAAGAATTCACAAAACTTATTACAATTGACTGTTATTTAATAATAACATTCATTTATATTACGTACATATTATAAGATGAGGAATGCTGATAAAATTTGCCCTGATTTAGCAGAATTACTTTAAAACTATCAATCGTCAATAGTAGATAACAAGATTTAAAAGTGTTTGTAGAGTTTTCTCATTAAAAGTCAACATATCTCTGAAACGTGTATTACAATTTCACTGATCTAATTTTCTACCTCGTTATACTTTTGTATTGTATAAATAAGGCCGTAAAACTTTTATTTGTACCGTACCAATACGTTAATACTGAATGGCATGATTTACTTTGTAATACTGTTGACTTTTTAAGCCACTTTATCTTGGAGCAATTTGAGTAAAATTTCAAGTTTTTTTTCTATTTAGAATTAAACTGAAGCGAGTGAATTGTAGAAAGTATACACAAATATAAATAATAAATTAATTAATAAATAAACACATAGAAATAACATCAACTATTGGAAATGTTACGTAAACAAACGAGACAGCCACAATTATATAAGCATAAACATTAAGATAGCACCGGGCCGAATTTAGATAAATATTGGGCTCTATTTTAATTGTGATATTATTTAGCATTACACAAAGAAATTAATAGAAATGTTTATCTTTTGTAACTTTTATACTGCACTAAGGTCTAGTGGGAGTCAGAAAAGAATGGAAATGTGCTTAAGAGCGGCTAGATGTGCCCAGACTTCCGTGCAGCCAGATAATGGCCTTTGATTCCTTCTTTCGCACTAGCAGATGTAATAACTATACATCGGGAGCTTGGAGGGCAAGACTGGACTGGGAACAAATTTAGTACCGAGGAATTTGGATAGATCTAGTCATTGGAAATTTTCAGTATTCTGCTGGGCGAGAGAGGCTAGCCAATGCTGGAAATCTTGTGTGGGCTAAGATTTTAGATTAGGAAATCCAGGAAATCCCACAAAAATACAGGTAATCTTAAAAATCCAAAAATTTCCAGAAATACAGGTAATCCTAGAAATCCAGAAAATCTTCAAAATTTAGCAAATATCTAAAATCCTAGAAATCCATGTAATTCTAGAAATACAGAAAATCCTAAAAATCCACGTAATCCTAGAAATCTAAGAAATCCTGAAAATCCTAGAAATCTAAGAAATCCTCGAAATCTAAGAAATCCTCGAAATCCTAGAAATGTAAGAAATTCTAGAAATCTAAGAAATCCTAGAATCCTAGAAATCTAAGAAATCCTAGAATCCTAGAAATCTAAGAAATCCTAGAATCCTAGAAATCTTAAAAATCTACCAAATCTCTGAAATCCTGGAAATCCACGTAATCCTAGATCCTAGAAATCTAAGAAATCCTGGAATCCTAGAAATCTAAGAAATCTTGGAAATCCTAGAAATCTTGGAAATCCTAGAAATTTTGGAAATCCTAGAAATCTTGGAAATCCTAGAAATCTAAGAAATCCTGGAAACCCTAGAAATCTTAAAAATCTACCAAATCTCTGAAATCCTGGAAATCCACGTAATCCAGGAAATCTTAAAATCCAAAAAATCCACGTAATCTTAGAAATCCAGGAAATCTTAGAAATCCACTTAATCCTAGAAATCCAGGAAATCCTAAAAATCCAGGAAATCCTAGAAATCCAGGAAATCCTAGAAATCCAGGAAATCCTAGAAATCCAGGAAATCCTAGAAAACCAGAAAATCCTAAAAATCCAGGCAATCCTAAAAATCCAGGCAATCCTAAAAATCCAGGCAATCCTAAAAATCCAGAATCCACGTAATCCTAGAAATCCAGGAAATCCTAAAATTCTTCAAAATCTACCAAAAATCTGAAATTCTAGAAATCCTGAAAATCAATCAAAATGTTTCACAAAATCCTGGAAATCCTGGAAATCAATCAAAATGTTTAACGAAATCCTGAGAAATCCTGAAATCACGTATGTGATTTTTGCTATTGGCTACCCCCCCACACTGACAGGCCAGTCCAGCCCTGTTAAAGGAATCGGGCATAAATCAAACATGGCTCGCCTAAGTTTGTCAAAAATATATACATTCATAAATATGCTACAAACATGCGCAGTTTTACATTCCTCCTACTTTTTATTTTTAGCCCAGTGGCAGTGATTCCCAAACTTTTTCGATTCGCGGCACCCCAACTCAATAAATAAATCTAAAATACACATTTTGTGGTGCCCCGTAGGCCAGTCACAGTTTGGAAACCACTGGTTTAGTCTACACCTAAATCCGGCCCTGGATAGCACAAATATAAGTCTTTCCACCACGACAACTCATCGAACTGATAACAATATCCAGCAAATATGAAGAGCAGCGCTAGAACTTTAACCCGTAAATAAAATATTATACAATTTAAATTATTCAGGACGGTGGTCCTTTGTACTGTAAATTGTAAATGATTAAAAAAAATTTCGATATACAGTAAAATTTAAAATTTCTGATTACTTCGGTCGCTTCAACTACAATTTTCTGCACGTTACCTACATGTTACCTAATATTTCTGTCAAAAGCCATCTAAAACAAGCTAAGCTGCTTTTTTCTTCTTTATATTTTGATTTATAACAGTAACATTTTTTTTTTTAAATATGTTTTAAAATATGTAGTTTAAAATGTTTAATGTACCTAAAACAGGCTAGTTTTTCTCATTTTAAAAACCCTTGTCTACTTTATAAGCATATGTCTTAGAGGTTTGAAATGTATTGATTCAGTGTTCTGATATAAACATGTTTTTTGTTATCATCATCATCCTGTAAGTGGTTCGTCGCATTCAGGAGGATTAACATTACCAAACAAAAGGTTGTATTCCGTGAGAATTGATAACAGAAGAAACAAACAATAAAGTGCCAACAAATTTTTCCCCAATTGCGGACTTAACTGCCACTGTCTGAAGTGAATGACCATTAACTGCAAAGATAAAAATAATTTAAGTTTAAAACACAGCAACGAGATAATAAATATCACTCGAATTACTAGTTCACACTTGGAAAATTCTCTTAATGCAGGACCTTCAGTTAACTTTAGATTTATTTGTCCACCATTTTCACCTAATTGCCCACCAAAAATAACTGAATTTTACACCACTATTTTATTGAGTAGACACACTATACTCTGTTTCACAAAACTTAGGACAAACTCCCATTGGCTATTGACCCGTCCGCAGCCATTACATCATTGTTACGCATGCACAATTGAAAAGTAGTGCA